>CAUYQU010064784.1:0-48846 GCA_963574635.1 Cheracebus regulus | reverse complement strand
GAGGTTGCAGTAAGATGAGATTTTGCCTCTGCCCGCCAGCCTGGGCAACAGAACGAGACTTCATCTCATAAAAAAAAAAGAAAGAGAGAGAGAGAGAGAGAGAGAGAGAGAGAGAGGGAGAGAGAGGGAGGGGGAAGAGGGAGAGAGAGAGAGAAGGAGAGAGAGGGAGGGGGGAAGAGAGAGGGAGAGAGAGAGGGGGGGAAGAGAGAGGGGGGGGAAGAGGGAGAGAGAGAGAGAGGGAGAGAGAGGGAGGGGGGAAGAGAGACGGAGAGAGAGAGAGGGAGAGAGAGGGAGGGGGTAAAGAGAGACAGAGGGAGAGAGGGGGGAGAGAGAGAGGAAGAGAGGGAGAGAGAGCAAGAGTGGGGGTGGGGGTGGTGGGGGGAGAGAGCGAGAGAGCAAGGAGGGTGGTGGGAAAGAGAAAGAATGTTTCAGCCCAGAGGACTTCCATGAGCAGAACTGGGGAAGGAGACAGGCTGCTCTTTGGTCACAGCCTCTAAAGTGGAGGGTCTTTCAGGATCTTGTCTAGGGCTCTTCTGTGGCTGAGGGTGGGTGGGGGTGCTCAGCAGCCAGGAGGGAAAGGTGGGGTGCACAGGCCCGCAGTCAGCCCCACTCCGGCAGCCCAGAGCTGGGGTGTGCTAAGCCCTGCCCTGCCCTGCCCTGCCACGGCCCCGCCCCCTGCCACGGCCCCACCCGCCACTGCCACAGCCCCACCCCTGCCACGGCCCCGCCCCCACCGCCACGGCCCAGCCCCTGCCATGGCCCCGCCCCACTACCACAGCCCCACCCCCGCCATGGTCCTGCCCTGCACAGCCCCGCCCCACCATGGCCCCGCCCCCTGCCGTGGCCCCCGCCCCCACGCCTGCCTCCCCGCCTCTCCCTCGCCTGCCCACGCAGGGCCGGCCGCCACCTGGAACATGGGGTAGGTGAGGAAGGTCTCGAGCGTCCTCTCCTCGCAGTCGGGCTTGGCCTCGTAGTGCTTCAGCAGCTTGTCGAAGTCGCGGTTCTGCTTGCAGTGGGCCAGGATCTGCAGGCTGTACTGGTGGTTGCGGACGAACTCTTGATAGATGTTGAGCATGGGCAGCAGAATATCAAACAGGTCAGCTGGAAGGACGGGGTGGGGTGGTCGGTGGTCGCCGGGGCAGCACGCCCGAGGCCCCCAGCTCCCCCAGCGACACCCAGGGAGGCCAGGGGCCAGGTTCAGCTTCCCCACCAGAGACATCTCTGCTCTTGGGGATGACCCCAGCACACTGCTCTATCCACTGCCAGTGGGTGGGCCCCTGTCATTGGGACCACATTAGAATCACAGACCCTTAGAGATGGGGCCCTGTCTAGTCTGACATTTGTGATGGGAGTGTCAGAGAGAGGAGGCGGGGTGGGCACTGTGGGGTGCCGGTGCCACCTGGATGCCCCCAGCCACCAGGAGTGCTGGTGGCCGATGGCTCTCAGCTGGGTCCCTCTCCAGTCACTGCTCTCAGCTGGAGGAAGCTGCTTTGCCTGGGCTGCCCCCACCCCCAGCCCCCACTTAATTCAGGTCATCAGCGTGAGGCCACTCCTTCTCCAGCGCTTCCTGCGGGTCAGCCGAGGCTCTGTTTCAGTTGCATAGCTGCCTAGTTCCTCCCTCTGCCTGCCCGTGTCCTGTGATGTGATGGCCTAGGACACTCCTCAAGAGGCCTCCCTCCCTCCTGGAGTCTCCGTCCTGAGACAGAAGTGGCCTATCTGAGGTCACAGGGCAAGTCAGTAGCTGGCCTGGAGCTGGGTCTCCTGATCACCGCCCCTAGCACCCACTCCACCATTCCAGAGCTTTTCTACCACAGGACACGTGGGTCTCTGCTCCTTCGTCCACGTGTCATTGCCCCAGCAGGCCTTCCTGGCTCTGTGCCATCTAGTTCACTGGGTGTTTGGCAGGGCCCTGGGTAGGGCTTCTGGCTCTAGTTCTGTCTCGAGCTTCCTGGGTATATAACCTGTCTTTCCAGTGCCCCCAAGTCCCAACCAATCTCCTCAAATCTCTGCCCTTCAACATTGGATAGGCTGGGATGGAGTCATGTGAAATACCTTCTTTATCTTTTTTTTTTGATGGAGTCTTGCTCTGTTGCCCAGGCTGGAGTGCAATAGTAGTCCCAGCTCACTGCAGCCTCTGCCGGTGTTCAAGCGATCCTTCCACCTCAGCCTCCCAAGCACCTGGGACTACAGGTGCAGACCACCACACCCAGCTAATTTTTGTGTTTTTTATAGAGATGGAGTTTCACCATGTTGGCCAGGCTGACTTGAACTCCTGACCTCAAGTGATCTGCCTGCCTTGGCCTCCCAAAGTGCTGGAATTACAGGCCACTGTGCCTGACCTAGAAACATCTTCTTCTTTTTTTGAGATAGAGTCTCATTCTGTTGCCCAGGCTGGAGTGGAGTGCAATGGTGCAATCTCAGCTCACTACAGCCTCCGCCCCCTGGGTTTAAGCGATTCTCCTGCCTCAGCCTCCCGAGTAGCTGGGACTACAGGTGTGCACCACAATACCTGGCTAATTTTTGTAATTTTAGTAGAGACAGGGTTTCACCATGTTGGCCAGGCTGGTCTCGAACTCCTGACCTCAGGTGATCTGCCTGCCTCAGCCTCCCACAGTGCTGGGATTACAGGTGTGAGTCACTGCACCTGGCCAAAACATCTTCTTACAAGCCTCATTTAAGAAAGAAAACCTGCTTTCCTTGTAATCAGCTCTAAATGGAAGCTCATGTGATGGGTGACCCACCAACTGATGGACAGTGTCTTCAACAATACAACTGCAGATGCAGACCCCATCTTTCTAAGGACATTTCTGATTCTGACATTAGAGGAAGGGGGTCTTTGACTTGAGAAAAATAATAATGCCCACCTCCCCTGGGAGGCCTCCATGCCTGAGGGGAGGGGAGCTCTGGAGAGCCGGGCCTGGGTCTGCTCTGTGCCCTCCACTTATGCAGCCTTTGCTGTCCCTTTACTTCCCTAAGCCATTTTCTTTGCCTCCATTGACAGCAATACTCACCTTGATCTACCAAATTAAGAAAGTGAAAAAAAAGGCCTTTGGTGCGGGCCGAGGGTGAGGTGCAGGAGGTTCTTCTGTCTATTGCTTGTGAAACTTACAGCAGTGCAGCCGTCTTGGAGAACAACTGGATGGTATGTATGAAGCAAGGGCCTCTTACATGTTTGCATTCTTTGTTTTAGCAGTTCTGCTCATTGGAAACCTATCTCAAGGAAATAGTCTCTAATATGGAAAAAATTTCTAATGAAGAGATGATTATTTCTAATAACAAAAAATTGGAAGGCTCTTTAGATAAATGTTAGATAAATGACAGTGCCTTCATGGGCACTGGAGTATTACACAGTGATCAAAAGCATGCTTTTGGCATGAGAAAATGCTTATGTGATACTGCTAAGTAAGACAAAAAAAAAACACACACAGCAAGATACAAATTCTATATTCAGTATGTTTGCAATTATGTAAAGTGGAAAAAAACCGAGGATCTATGCATAGAAAAAAATTGGAAGAAAACACACCAACGTGTTTATAGTGGTTATCTTTGGGGAGCAGAACTATGGTTGATATTTTTAAACATTTTTACTTTTATGGGTTCTCAATTTTTCTGAAATGGATGTGTATACATTCCTTATAAAAGGGGAAAGTGGATAGGAAAGTAAAAATATATCATTTCCTCTTAGAAATACAGCGTTTGCCAACTTGTCTGTTCTCTTCTCCCCTCACCCCCAGGGATTCTGTGGGTTTTAAAGAGTGACACTATTATGCGCTAGAGGGAGAGAACTGCCCCAGCCTTTTGGGGTGGCCCCTGGGGGGGACTCCTCCGGGGGCCTCGGTGAGGGGTGGCTACTCACCCAGGACCAGCGTGGGCCAGCTGGAGATGCGAGCCTTCAGGCCTTGGTAAAAGATCTGATGCAAAAACATGATGGTTTCACTGAAAGAGAAAGCACAGGGTCACCTCTGTCCAGGGACCTCCTGCTCCTCCAGAGGCCCCTGTCCCCAAACCTCTCGCGACTTCAGCAGTAAGTCCTTTTCTCAAGTGAGACATTATGTGAAAACTGCAAGGGGAGGACGGATGATGGAATCTGGGGGCCTGGTGCTAAATGAGAATGCATGCCCCTTGTTAAAGAATCACTAAGCATTTCCAGATGGTCACGGCACAGCATGAAATCAAGCCCGGGCTCATCTATGAATGGGGTGTGCACCCACAGGGCCCTCAGAGGGCCAGGAGCTGCTCTGGCCAGTGGCCTGTGTGTCCTCAAGTCCCACCTGCTGGGCCCACACCCCCTCCCCCGAGGTGTCTTGGAGGAACTCATGGCGAACATGAGTAAAAGCTACGGATCAACATGAGAAGAGCTGGAGTCTGGGACTAGCACAGAGAGGAACTCGTCTCCCTGATGCCCCTTCCTGGCTGTGAGACCCTGAATAAGATGCCTAAGGTCTCCCAGCCTCGAGTCCTTCTGTGTAAAATGTGAAGGTGAAATGAGGAAACCCCCTGCTAGCAATGGGACAATTCCAGTGCCCAGAGCACGAGAGGCGCTCAGCAAAAGTTCTCCAACACCCAGCAACTGCCCCTGTCTTTTGGAATCAAAGTCAGAGAAGCCAAAAGACCCAGAGGCCCCCTGCTTGCAAAGCCCCTATTTTGTTGCCACACAATGCGATGAACACGTGTTCTCGTTGGCAGCTTAGCGCGGGCTGGGTGCAGGCAGCCACAGTTGCCGGGTCCTCCTCCCCACCCACTTTCCCACCCACTGCTCCCCAAGCAGCTGGTCCCAGAACACAGCCCAGCGCCTCCTCTCCCAGGACAAGCTGTGAGGGTGCACAGAACTCCAGAGAGAGCCGGCTTCTGCTCCTTCCTGAAGGTACCCCCTTCCTTCCTGCCCAACCATGTGGCCCCCGCTCCTTCCGATCCTACCCTCTTGCAGACCTGGGGCTTCCCCCAGGCACCGCCTAGGTTCTTTGTGTTACACTCATTTACAGATAGGGAAACTGAGGCCCAGAGAGGGGAGTGAGGACCCACGGAGTCAGGGGCAGCCCTGAGCCTTTGGGCCGGCCTCTCTCTCCCTGGAATGTTCCCGTCTTTCTTTGGTGGTCTTCTCCTCGGCGTGCTCTGGCTCCCTCCCGCCTCCGTTCCTTTAGCGCTTTGTTTGGCTGTTTGCGGCACCCGGTGTTTCCCACCTTGGGGTGCTGCCCTTCTCCCGGTAGCTTGTGCTCTGAGGCAGCCCTCCCCATCTCACTGTCTGAGCACGAGAGCAGAGGGTGGAAGACATCTGGTAAGCCCAGAGATGCCCCAGCATGGAGGTGGTGCGGGGTGGGGCGCAGGGCCCAGTGGATGGAGGGGCGCAGACGTCAGAGGCTCAGGACCCCAGAGGGATGAGAAGTGTCCTGCGCATGCCCGCTCTGCAGAGAAACAGGTGGGGCGGGGAGAAAGGGGATGTGAGAGGGATAGCGAGAGAAAGGGGTGAAGGAGGTGAGAGAGAGGGAGGGAGGAAGAAAGGGAGGGAGAGAGAACGGAACAGAACACAACTCGTCCAGGCTAACGGGCGAAACTAGCAACCGCATTCCACAGAATATACAGAATGCAAGGAAGACTGAGCGGACAGGCCAAAACCACTGCACACTTAGCAATCCATGCACAGAAGGCTTTGAGCTCTCATTTCTGAGTGGATCCCACCATTAACTTAGCAATCCACGCGCAGAAGGCTTTGAGCTCTCATTTCTGAGCGTGGATCCCACCATTACTGTGAATTGTGCGTCACCTCCCTAAAGTCCCAAGAGAAAGAAATTGTCATCTCCCTCAAGCACCCGCTCGGCCATGGCAGTACCTTACGACCCTTGGCAAAGCTGGTTTCTGTCTGGCTCTGACACCCAAATGTCAGTTTGTTGAATAGATAAATATGTTCCAATGTTAAGAACTCTGGGAGTCCACATGTGAAGACCCTTCCAGAGAGTGCACCGAGGGCAGCATGTCCACCTCGAAGTGGGAGGCATGGGGGTCAGGCCAGGGGACTTGCAGGGGTTCTTGAGGGAGCCGTATTAGCAGCTGTCCCTAATCTTTTTGGTGCCAGGGTCTGGTTTTGTGGAAGACAATCTTTCCACAGATGGATGGTGGGGAGGGGGTGCGCTGGGGGGATGGTTTCGGGATGATTCAAGTGCATTACATTTATTGTGCACTTTATTCTATTATCATTATTATTATTTTGAGACAGAGTCTTGCTCTGTCACCCAGACTGCAATGCAGTGGCACAATCTCGGCTCAGTGCAGTCTCCTTTCGGGTTCAAGGGATTCTGCAGCCTTGGCCTCCTGAGTGGCTGGGATTACAGGTGCACACCAGCATGCCAGGCTAATTTTTGTATTTTTAGTAGAGACAGGGTTTCACCATGTTGGCCAGGCTAGTTTCAAACTCCTGGCCTCAAGTGATCCACCTGCCTTGGCCTCCCAAAGTGCTGGGATGACAGGTGTGAGCCATCATGCCCAGCCTACTTTTATTATTATTACATTATAGTATATAATGAAATACTTATGCAAGTCACCATAATGTAGAATCAATGGGAGCCTTGCGCTTGTTTCCTGTGACTAGACGGTCCGATCTGGGGGTGATGGAGGACAGTGACAGATCATCAGGCATTAGATTTTCAAAACGAGCATGCAATCTAGATGCCTCACATGCGCCCCTGACAACGGGGTTTGTGCTCCCATGAGAATCTAATGCCTGGGCTGACTGACAGGAGGCAGAGCTCAGTCAGCTCACGTGGTGACGTGAGCCATGGGGGTGGCTACAAATACAGATGAATCTTAGCCCACTCACCTGCTGCTCACCTCCTGCTGTGCGGTTCAGATTCTAATGGGCCACTGACCAGTGTTAGTCTGTGGCCTGGGGGTTAGGGACCCCTGAGACATAGGATCTTGACATATATCTAGATCCTTCTAGGTAACCCTGAGTACGGCCATGGCAAGACTTAGGAAAGGCATTCCCAGACAGCTTCAGCACAGCAGACAACTATTCAGGATGGACCAGGGAGGAAATGAACTTTCTTATATTCCAATAGTGCACATGCCTGTGTAGCAGCATATCAGGAACATCATAAGCTAGAATTATACAAATGTAGTTGATGAAGCCTCCATTTCTAAAGTGAAATTTAAAGAATTTCACTTATAATCCCACTATACAGAAATTACTATCATTGTCCAACTAAAAAAAATTATCTCATTTTGACTTGATTTGCTTAAAAAAATCAAATTATCAATGGGTTGGTTGGACATTTTTCTTATATATTGGCCATTTATAGTTCTTTTTAAAAAATTGCCTAGTCACGTTCATTGCTATTTTCTCTCTTATTAATTTTAAATAACTCTCTATATTAAGTCTATAGTCTGATGTCTGTGTTGTAGACATCTTTGCTCAGCTATCTGCCTGTTGACTTTATGGTGTTATTCTGAAGTTTTTCCTGTTTTCCTTGTAAGGCGGACCATTTTCTTTCTGCTTGGCTTGGAGAGTCACGTCTTTCCTCATCCTAGGCTGCTTACACACTCACGTATATATTATTTTCTCGTTTCATTTTTGCATGTAAATATTTAACTATTATTTGCTTTGGTGTACAATATGAATGAGGGAGACAGATGTAGTCTTTCTCTCAGTTTAGTTAGCCAATTGTCAAGTCTGTTAATCAACTACACCAGCTATTTGCGAGGCTGGTTTTTCACAGTTACTGAATTCTTGCCAGGCAAGGTGGCTCATGCCTGTAATCTCAGCATTTGGGGAGGCTGAGGCAGATGGATCACTTGAGTCTGGTCACTGTAGAGAGACCCCATCTCTATAAAAAACTTAAAACATTAGCTAGGCATGGTGGTGCGCCCAGTAGTCCCAACTACTCAGGAGGCTGAGAGGGTGGCTTGAGCCCAGGAGGCAGAAGTTGGCAGTGAGCTGAGATCACATCACTACACTCCAGCTGGGGCAACAGGGGGAGACCCTGTCTCAAAAAAAAAATTCTAATATGTGCTTAAGTCTCTTTCTGGACTTTCTATTTTATTTTGTTGATCTTGGATTTGTCTTAGGCGATTTTCATGGCTTTATAATACATTTATAAGCCTTTATATTTTAATTCCAGGTAAGGAATTCTTTTATTGTTGTTTTTTTTAGAACGTCATCTGTTTGTATGCATTTATTCCTCCAACTGAATGTTAAGATCATTTTGCTAGGCTGCACTTCGATTGGCATTAGATTAAGTGAAATTTACAGAACATTTTGGGTGAAATGACATCTTTACGACACACACCTTTTCATCCAGGATGCTGGCGCGTCTCTCTACTTTACTGTCTTTTCTGACGCCTCATCATGTAGGTCCTGTGTTTATTCCTAGACAGTTTGTGTTTTTGTTGCTATTTCTCATGGCATATTTCCTAAGTGGTTGCTGTAGATATAAGGAAAAGATACTGATTTTGCATTTTTTTTTTTTTTGAGACGGGGTCTTGTTCTGTCCCCCAGACTGGACTGTGGTGGTATGATCTTGGCTCACTGCAGCTTTGACCTCCTGGGCTGAAGCGATCTTCCCACCTTAGCCTCCTGAGAAGCTGGGACCACAGTGTGCACCACCATGGCCTCCTAATTTTTCAAGTTTTCTGTAGAGATGGGATCTCCCTCTGTTGCCCGGGCTGGTCTTGAACTCTTGGGCTAAAGCAATCCTTCTGCCTCGAAAGTTCTGGGATTACAGGCATGAGCCATTGTGCCCAGCCTGATTTTGCTTATATGTTAACAACATGTACTCCTAATAGTTTTTAGGAGTTTTTTCTGTTGACTCTGACCTCAGGTCTAGAGCTGGTTCTCTTTCTTCTCTTCTCATAAAATAGCAGCCCTTCCCACCAGCCTCTCAGACAGAACCTGGGGGTCACCTGTCACCTCTTCCTCCTTCACCCCTATATCCACTCCATCAAAGTTGCTGATTCTGCCACCCCTGTCACCTCTGCCTGCACCATCGTCAGTGGGCTCCTAACGGGTCTTTTGCTTCCACTCCTGCCCCTGGTCCACCCACTCTCCATAGAGTGGATTCATCTCTTAAAAATGGAATCTGATCAGGTAGAGTGGCCTTAATATGGCCTCCAATGCCCTGCAGGAGCTGCATCTATCTGTCTCATGGGTTACTGTCTCCTACCTACTTCCCTCTTCTCCCTCGGGCCTTCTGTTCCCTAAATTTTCTTTCTTCTGCCTCAGGGCCTTTGTACAGGCCATTTCCTTTGCTCTCACTGCTTCTTTTCCCGGCACAGCTCTTCTATTTATCAGAGCGAGAGCTAGCGAGTGAGAGAGTCTATGCACACACAAATGGCCATTTTTGAAATTAAGTTTTGGTAAAAATAATTGGAAAGTTTTCCACTTTCTTTCCTATGTTCTGTAACAGTTTAAATACAAATGGTTGATTCTTTTAAAATGCCAAGTTCGCTGTGACTCTCTAAGGGGAATATACTATGCACCTTTCCCAAATCTACATGACCCTTTGAAGGTGGAATATTCAATATCTTGCAGAACTAGAGTTTCATTCATTCATTCAGCACTTAGTTATTGAGTAACTACTAGGTGTCAGGCACTCGGTCAGACAATGGTTTCCCTGCGTCTTACTCCAACAATGATAAAAACAGAAACAGTCCCCGTCAAGGCGGCTTAAGGCACAATTCTAGTGGGCACCATTCACAGCCTAGTGTATGTCAGGGGTTGGCAAGCCACGACCCATGGGCCAAATCTAGCATAGCCACTGTCTTTGTACGGCCTGAGAGCTTAGAATGATTTTTTATGTTTTTAAATGGTTAAAAAAAGAGAGAAAAGTTTTACTATAATATAGCCACACTCATCTGTTTTTGGATTATCTGTGACTGCTTTGTTGTAACAGAGATGGTGCATTCCACAAAGTCTAAAACATTTACTTTCCGGCTGTTTATAGCAGCAAGTGCCCGCCACTGTGCAGTATGAGTGGCGCCCCGGAACTGTGCAGTGCACAGCGGGTGCAGCCATAATCTGTGGCCCTGTCCCTGTCCCCACTCACGTTGAACAGTTGATATAGTGGGAGACCCAGACACAAAAAGGAACCTTTAAGTGTGAGGCATGCTACAAAGGGAAGCATAGGGGCTCTGGGACAGCACGACCAGGGGACATGAGCCAACGGTGGCAAGGGATGTGGGGGTGGTCAGGGACACCGCATCCAAGGAAGGAGATGAAGAAGGAGAAGGAAGTTCCTGTTGGAAGGAGAGCAGGGTGGGAAGAATGTTCCGGAAAAAGAAGTGGTCTGATTGCAGGACATGTGCATCTTGCCTGGGTTCCTTCCCTGTGCCCAGAAAGGCACGACGTGCCCAAGGCCAGTCCAAGGCAGACAGGGGTGGGCAGGAGCAGGACAGAACCAGGCCCCTTCACTCTGGCCCTCACAGCCGGCCTGCTGCACGGTGCCAGTCACTCATCATGGGTTCCAGGGCCTGCTCCTCTTCATGCCCCCTGCTGAGCCTCATCATTCCCTCAACTCAGGGCCCCAGGCAGCCGCTGCCAACCGGTCAGCACAGGCAGCAAGATACAAGCCATCTGCCACCGGGACGGGATGCCTCTTGTCACGCGCAACACCTGTGGTTCCCAGCACACGGCGCTGGGCATGGTTTTTATTAAAGGGAAGTAGCCCGTCTCTAAGCTTATTGTCTGGGCTGAACAAAGCCTACTGCAAGTGTTTAGTTCAAAGATCTTTTTCCCCCCATTTCAGAAGCACACAATTAACACTCTCCCCAGCTCTGTAACATCTTTGATGAATCTGCCAACCTGGAGAGAGGGTTCCCTCTTCCCAAGGACCTTTTAAAATGAGCTTCAGTAAATTAAATCACCAAATTAGCATCAGGTTTCTAATGTGGCTGTACATTTCAGCCTAAAAGCAAATCCAGGGGAGAGCTACGTGTGGAAAAGCTTTCCAGCAAGTAGGCTGGCAGCTCCACTGTGGCTCATGACACAAAGACCTCTGTGCTGGGGTCTGAATCAGGGGGAGTGGATGAATCACGTCCTGGACCAGCCCCCACAGCATGGACAGCAAATGGAAAGGTGGGGCTCACACACTAAAGGGGGTTCTCCAATACAGGGTGCATGCCCAGACCTGTGCTGTAATGACCCACCCTCATTAGAAGTAGGGGCAAGGAAAACAGGTTGTTGGAGAGGATTCCAGCTCATTATTTAACTAGGCAGGACGGGAAAGCTGAGGCCTTACCGTGAAATAGATCTAGGTTACAATCCAGCCTGCCCCCACTTGCTGTGTGCTATCGAGCATTTCCTGCCACCTCTCTGATCCTGGCTGCAGCCTCATGGGTGCCTCTGAGGATCAGAAAGCAAGCAGGCCAAGTGCTGGCAGAGTGCCCACCGCAATGCAGGTCCCACAAAGCACTGCTGTAATGTGGGAAGGGCAGTCCAGAAGCTTCGATCTTGCAAAGAGCTGAGTGGGGGCTGTTCTAAGGTTCATGAAAAAATAATTCCAGCTGTTCCTTACGTTTGCAAAAAAGCATAGCGCTTAAAACAGTGAAGCTTGTGCTGTCCCCAAGTGACCATGTACAAGGTGAGGATGATCTGGGGGCAGTCATGTTCCAGCTCTTCCTACCCACCCTGACCCCTGGGGAAGGAAAGATTTCTGGCTTTCATCTGTTGGAGAGCAAGGGCCAGGTTACAGGAGAGGAACCAGCCTCATCAGACTTGCAGCCATTGATATAACCACCAGGTCTTCTCATTAATCTAGGAACAACAGAGTAAATTACACTGACTAATTTTCAACACTGAACCAGCCTTGCATCCCTGGATGGATCCCACTTGGTTAGGATGTATTACTATTTCTATATATTGCTAGATTCACTTTGCTATTTTGTATCTATGCACATGAGGGATATTGGGCTGTAGTTGTGATGTATTTGGTTTTGATATGAGGGTGGTGCTGGCTTTGTAAAATGAGTCAGAAATGTTCTTTCCATGTTATATTTGATTTTGATTTCTTGCAGAGTGCATTATTATGGAGCACTTGGGCCATGCTGGGCTCTGTGCTAAACACTTTACCTGAAGTCCCTCCTTTGATCTTCCAATGACTGTAAGAGGCACGTACCATTCCTGGGGCAGCCTTTTCTGATGACCTTTAGGGTGCATATTCTAGAGGTGTTGAGAATTGATCAGGCTGCTGCTCTTTTTCCTGGGATCAATAAGATTGCTCAGGTAGGCAACAGTTGGCCTTGGGCCCCTTGTAAAGAAGGTGAAACGGGCAGCATCCTTGGGACGAAGAAGCGGCTACCTGGGAAGATGGGGACGGGTAAGGGAGCTTCCCAGGCTGAAGTCTGTGGAGGATGCCACTCATCTTTGCTCTAGGCAGGCATGCACACTGCCCAGGAGGCCCTAAGAGCATCATGTTCATAGTGTCACTATTCAGAGCTGGAGGATCTTAAAGGGCATCTAATTAAACTTCTAAACCTCTTTGATGTTTCTGACAAAGGGTTACTGTTCTGAATTCTTACTGTGATGGGGAGCTCATTACTTTTCTGAACTTCTGCCTCCGCGTCCACCAGCCTTCAGTTACCCAGCCCCCTATAAGGCACCAGGGAAGTGTGCTCAGATACACATTTGCCTCTGCTGGCAGGACGCGACCATGTGCTGGGCGGTCACGCCTGCTCAGGCCCTGGAGTCCCTCTGTGCACACTTAGCCTCTCCACCACCCTCCGAGTCCCCCTCCACATGGGAGAGGGGCTGAGCTTCCTGAGACAGACCTGACCATGACAGTCTCTGCCTGAAATGTCTAATGCCTCTTTCCTGCCTCCAAGATCAAGTCCCACTCTCACCTTTAGGCCTTCACACATGCTGTCCTCTCTACCTGGAAAGTCCTTTCCTCCTCCTTCCCCTGTACACTCTCTTGTGTCCTTAAAGATCACCTCCTCCAGGAAGCCTCTTTGGTGGTTCTCGCCACATTTCATGGTAAACATCTGGTGGATCATTCGACTCGATGGTGGGGTTTGTGTGGTTCACTCTGTATACATGAACTCAGCACGCAGCCAGGCACTCTGTTGCTTGTTTGTTGAATGAGTGAGTGGATGAGTCCTTGCCTTTGGTGGGGCTGCTGGCTAATCACTCCTTCCATCCCTAATCATTGCTGGGGCCCCACCCTGTGGACTGCCTTGTATGGACAACTGAAAGGGGAAAGCAGATTTGGGTGAATCGTTCCACCCGCCCTGCTGAAGGATTCATGCGTCGATCTTGAGGTGTATCCTGTTTATTCTTAAGGTCACTGTTGGAGATACCAGCTTCATAAAAAGGCAAAATCCTCCTTTCCTCCTTCTCATTTGTTCTGCATTAAAGGTATCTGACCTGATCTATTCAGTTCTTTAAAGATAAAAATATAAAACCATGTTGTGATTTCTTTTTCTGAACAACTTTTGAACAAATGCTGGGAGCTGGCATGAATATTTTCTATCAAAGATTTCAGGTCAAAAGAATTCTATTTCAGATCAATCAATGAAGTACAATAAAATTACGAAAATGTAACAAATGCAAAAGGGCACCACTTAGTGATGATGATAAATGGTCACCAGAAGTTTGCAAAGGTGGCCTAAAATGCAAAAAAAAAGTACAAACAACATACAACTATCCACTGCTCCTGAACTGAACCTCAGACAAGGAGTCACGGTGGAGATAAACAGGCAGTCAGCTCTGTTTATCTCCAGCCTCCCATTTCGGTGCCATCTGGGACCAGCAGCAACAGCAGTACCTGCAAGCTTGTTGGAAATGCAGTCCCCTGGGCTCCACCCAGACCTACAGATGGGCTTGTGTTTGAGAATCTGTGAAGTCAGCTGAGCTATCCAGGGTTTGCTCAGCAAGGAACACATTTTTCCTATTTTTCAGCCACATTCCAGGTCACTGAATCTAAACAACCCACTTGGAGTTTCTGGGTTAAGTGTTACCTAATTTCACTCACACACACAAAATTCATTTTTTTTTTGTTTTAGTCAATGCACAAATCAGTTATTGAATGTGTAAAGACCTGATCAACATTCCTATTAAAAAGCAACCTTGTGGAGTCCCGTGATTCAGTCTTGAAAAGGTCTCATGAGGCCAAAAGCTATTTTCCTCCTTCTGCCTGCTTCTCTCCCTTTCCTTCTCTCTCTCTCTCTGTCCCCCATATTCTGATGCCTTGTCTACATCTATGGTGTCAACCTGTCCCACCTCAACGACTTTCAGTTTGTTCAGCCCAATCTCTCACCTGAGCCTCAGACCCATGTCTGACTCATGACCTCATCCATTCCCCACCCCGGGGTGTCCCACGGTCCCCTCACACTCAGCACATCACACTGTCAGGGAAAGGGGGAGGGCATAAGGAAGGTGGCCCTGGGTCCCAAATATCTATGCAGAGGGTCTGGAGAAAAGGCTGGTTGAGATTAGTGAAATAACTGAATGCTGGATATTTGAAAAGAAATGTAGTTGAATGAACATCTAGGGGAACATAATGATTTACTTTAATTCTTAGATGACATTCCATTGCAAATAGCACGCTGTTTATATGTCTTCATTTTTTTGCTCTTATCTAGTTTATACAATTTTTTTTTGAGATGGAGTTTCGCTCTTGTTGCCCAGACTGGAGTGCAACAGCATAATCTTGGCTCACTGCAACCTCTACCTCCTGGGTTCAAGTGATTCTCCTGCCTCAGCCTCCCGAGTAGCTGGGATTACAGGCATGTGCCACCATGCTCGGCTAATTTGTATTTTTAGTAGAGATGGGGTTTCTCCATGTTTGTCAGGCTGGTCTCGAACTCCCGACCTCAGGTGATCTGCCCACCTTGGCCTCCCAAAGTGCTGGGATTACAGGTGTGAGCCACCGTGCCCAGCCTAGTTTATATAATTTTATCACTCACCAGAAAGCTCATTTAAACAATTTCCTAGGAAAATCCTTTTAAAAAGAAGACGGCAGCAGAAGAGCAGCTGTCAGCGCAGCCTTCTGAAGAACTACAAGCCCCGGTTACTGTGAGGGTCACCATTTGGAAGAAGTGACTTCTTTATCAGGCATGCGGATAACATGGTCCACAGCAGAACTCTAAGGCACCTGAGAATTCTAAATTTCAACCTGGCCTCCGGGTCGTTATGATGGTATCAAGGTCGAAGAATAAGGTATTTTATTTTTATGTTTTGCAGTTCGGTTTATAACTCTTAGACATTGAAACCAGGGTTCCTTCACGGCGGCACTGCTGACATTTTGGGTGGAATAATTCTTTGTTGGTGGGGACCGCCCTGTGTATTGTGGGACATTGAGCAGCACGTCTGGCCTCTACCCATGAGATGCCAACAGCAACCTCCCTCAGGTGGTGATAATCAACAGTGTTTCCAAACATTCCCAAGTGTCCCTGGGGAGCACAACTGCCCCAGTTGAGACCCACGGGTTTAGATCTGTACTTCAGGGGCCTACATTTGTCCCCCTGCCCTGGACTCCGCAGTTTTTGCGGTTGGTGGTTTGTCGCCATGTGATCTCCGGGCCTCATCCGCCCTCGGCGGGAACCACAGGACACCACGCGTCAAGGCTCAGCCGCGGCCACCGCTCACCAGGCTCCTTCCCGCCCTGCCAGCTCCTCGGGGTGCTCACCTGTTCAGGAAGATACTGCTGACGTCGTCGTGCGTGATGGGAGGCTTCTTGGAGCTGGCGGCCATCCGTAGCGGGCGCAGGAAGTTGTTGACGAGGATGTGCAGCTGCTGCACGTACTCGGCCTCGGCCTCCAGCATGCTGAACACCACCTGGTTCCGCTTGCGCATGCTGTCGGCGTGGGGGGACCGGATGTAGTCCTGGATGATGGTCTTCCACTTCCGCCGGCACAGCCAGCCCCGCAGGAAGCTCTGCACCTGCGCAGCAAGCCCGGCGGGGGCGGGGCCTGTCAGGGAGTCCGCCCACGCCTGTCCTTGGGGGCGGGGCCTGTCAGGGAGCCCGCCCACGCCTATCCTTGGGGGCGGGGCCTGTCAAGGAGTCCGCCCACGCCTACCCTTGGGGGCGGGGCTTGCCAGGGAGTCCGACCACGCCCGTCCTTGGGGGCGGGGCATGTCAGGGAGTCCACCAGCGCCTGTCCTTGGGGGCGGGGCCTGTCAGGGTGTCCACCCACGCCTGTCCTAGGGGGCGGGGCCGGTCAGGGAGCCCGACCACGCCCATCCTTGGGGGCGGGGCCTGTCAGGGAGTCCGCCCCCGCCTGTCCATCCAGGCCGTGAGCTCCCCCAGGGCAGGGACCAAGGCTTTGCTCTTCCCACGCCGGGCATGTGTGGAGCGAGCTCAGCTGTGGCCCAGGCCTGGCTCTGCAGCCCACGTGATACAGGGCAAGTTGCTTGGTTGCGCTGAGTCCATTTTCCCTTCTGTGAAATGGGGCTAAGGAGAGGATGGCGAGGCGGAAAGTGTGGTCCACACACTGCACCAGCATCTCTGAAGAGCTTGTTGGAAATGCAGATTCTCAAGCCCGGCCCCAGACCTCTGCAGTTTAACAAGACCCTGGGTCGCCTTGGAAGCATTCACTGGAGGAGGAGCAGCGTGGCTCCACGTCCCCATCATGGGACGTCGCCCGAGGATGAGGGGTTGCAGGGCTGCACGGGGCTCGGCTCCTAGTCTTGTCTAATGACTTGCCTGAAAGCCCAGAAGTTTCCATTGAAGCTCTTCTGGGTAGAGGGTGATTATCAAATTGAACAGAACATGGAAAATGAGTTAATCTCATACTTAGCTCTCATCGGTGGCTTCTGAGTCCTGGTGCCTGCCTGGAGCCTCTCCTCCTGACTCAGTTGGGAAATGAACAGAGACACTTAACTCAGTTGCCTGGGAGCTGGGCTGCTTGGAGGCCTCGTGTTGGTAAGAACTTGGGAAAGGGCCTTAATTCACGTATGCTCAGAGCGTTGTTTTAAGCTGTACAGGCTTCCAATCAAGGGGCCCCTGAGCTGTGTGCAAGCTCCTGGTCCACACTGGGAGGAAGGGTACTGGGATGAGCCACTGGGGACCAGGCAGAGGTGCTTATACGGTATTCTCCACTGAAAGGGCCACGGTCTCCTAACAGCAGGCGCAGGTGTCCAGATGCAGATCTGCTGGCCGGCGATGGGTGCCGTGGAGAGAAGAGGCCTGCCAGAGCCCCCAAAGCTCTCTCTGAAGATAGGAAGGGCTTTCTCAAAGAGGGAGGTGCTTACTCTGAGGCCCCAGGAGGGTGAAAATAGAGCAATGGGAGGTGGATTTCAGCTGGCCTTTAATAAAATGTTCCAACTAGAATGCTCCAAATACAGGAGCGAGCTGGGAAGCTCACTGGGGCAGAAGCAGAGAACTCGGATCAGGGCGTCTCTGCCCAGGTGGGACTTGGCTCAGATCTGGGTGGCAATCCCAATGCCTGTGGGGCCCTGGCAGGTCCTAGGGGTGCGTGAAGCTGGCTGGGGGGGATGTCATGGGCAGGTGGTGGCCTGGGGCTGCTGGACCTTCTGCTTTTTAAGGAGACACTGTGTCCCAGCGGCGTGGCGTCTGGAACTTGGCAGCCAGGGTTGGAATATTACCCTGTAAATACTTGCCCAAGCTGTGTGACCTTGGGCAAGCTCCTTTGCCTGTCTGTGTCTCAGCTTCCCCATACGTAAAATGAAAATAATAATAAAACCTCAGAGGATTTTAGTGAGGATAGAATTAATCTGCATAAAGCTCTTAAAATAGCGTCTGGCACTTAGAAACTAGTTAATTAATGTTAGCTATTTCTATTCTTGAGAAACCTGAAATCCAGATTTTTGTGTTATGTGTTTGCTTTTAAAGCACTGGCAACAAATTTTTAAAAATGTAAACCAAAAAAAGCCCACTGTGTGGGCTGAAAATCTCACACACTGGTAAGCTGAACTTGGCCCATGGTATGCCAGTGTGCAATTTCTAGGGATGGCATTGGGGTCCTTTTATGCACTCAACAAATAGGATTCTGTGGTTTCACCTGTTTTTCTTAGGGTGAGTCAGGCTCCCCTGCCTTGAGTCTGGCAAGCTACAAACACAGGCCATGCTCCTTCATTCTGCCACACCACCCCGAGGTGGCCCATGGTATGTCACTACCTGGCCACTGGGCAGATCCCTGGTAGCTTCTGAGATGTCGGTCCCTCCTGAACTCTAATAGGGTAAAAACGGTGAGGTCTGAAAATGGCTGGGCTATCGTGCCAGGTCTGCTAGGGACTCAGGAGGTGCTTGTGAAAGGTGGTGTATGCATGGCAGGGAGTGGCGGTGGAGAGGTGGCCCTGGGGGTCTTGGCGAGGTGCTGTGAGGAAAGCAGTCAGCTGAGATTCCCGGGCCTGAGTTTCTGTCCTGGCTTTCCCCACTCCTTCCTCTTGTGGAACCTCAGTTTTCTTACCTATAAAATGGGGCTGAGCCACTCTACCCCTCTGGGATAACCAGAAGAAATGACTTGACAAGGTGCCCTTCAGGGATAAGGGGGTGTGGGCTCTGCCTTGGAGCTGAGGACAGCGGGACTGGGGGTGGATACTGCTGACCCTGGGCTGGCTCTCGAAGGAGAGAGCTCCAAAGAGGGCCACCCAGAGGGATTCTACAGACCTTTTTAATTTTCTTGAGGTCACTGTCTTCGTCGTTGGGGGCGACAGTCTGGGTGGACTGGATGCGCTCATTGTCCTTGAGCAGGGATGCAATCTGCGACAGAACACAGGGCAGCCGGTGAGTGGCACTGGGTCACAGCGGCCTCAGGTCTTGGGCCGGTGGCCAGCAGGCACAGTGGCCACCGAGCGTTCTGCCTGTTCTTCCCTGAGAGCCATGATGCCACAGCTTGCGATTCTGACTATGCATCCAGGTCATAGAACCAGACAGGCCCCAGATACCTGTGAGAGGCAAGCGCTGCACGGGGTGCAGGTGGACACCTGGGTTCCGGCCCAACTGGGCCGCCCACCCAGAGCGACCTTGGATGAACCCCTTCCGCTCTCGGGGCTGAAGCCACCCCATGTGTAATCTCAGAATTTGGCCTAAATCTTTGATTCTCCTCCCTACTCCCCAAACCATTGGTCCCTTTATTTTACAATTTTTGCTGTGAAAAAACACATGTAACGTACAATTTACCATTTTAACCATTTTTTTTTGAGACGGAGTTTTGCTCTTGTTACCCAGGCTGGAGTGCAGGGGTGCGACCTCGGCTCACTGCAGCCTCCGCCTCCCGGGTTCAAGCAATTCTTCTGCCTCAGCCTCCTGAGTAGCTGGGACTACAGGCGACTGCCACCACGCCCGGCTAATTTTTGTATTTTTAGTAGAGACGGGGTTTCACCGTGTTGACCAGGATGGTCTCGATCTCTTGATCTCGTGATCCACCCGCCTCGGCCTCCCAAACTGCTGGGATTACAGGCATGAGCCACCGCATTCGGCCCATTTTAACCATTTTTAAGGGTGCGATTCGGTGGCATGAAGGACATTCACATCGCTGTGCCACTGCCACCATCATCGACCTCCAGAACTCTGTGTTTTGTAAAAGTGAAACTGAGTACCCATCAAACAACGACTCTCCGTTCCCCTGGGAACCACCGTCCCACCTTCTGTGCTCTGAACTGGACTCTGCTGGGTACCTCGTCTAAGCAGAATCATGCGGTATTTGTCTTTCTGTGACTGGCTTATTTCACGGTGCATGATGTCCTCAAGTTTCTCCCACGTTGTAGCATGGGTCAGAGTTTCATTCCCTTTCAAGGCCGAGCAATACCCCTTGTGTGTGTCGACCATGTTTTCTTTTTTCATTCCCCCCACTGATGGGCATCTAGGTAATCCCTTTATTTTTCAAACAGAATTGTGCCTGGATATAAATCAGCACAGGTGGCTCCAGGCGAAGCCCCGCTGGCCTGGCTCTCCTTCCTGGGCAGCCCCAAAGCACCTCTCAGAATCAGAGGCCTATTTCAATCACAACCTGCAAACTGCTGGCCTAGAAAAGTGGAACAGCTCTTTGAATATCTAACTGCTCTAAACATCTCCATTTGCATAATTTGGGAATCACAGATGTCGACATAGCTGCAAGAACAAAACCAAGGCTTGGTGCCTAGGAGAAGGTGCACCCTAAGCTGCACGGTGGCCAGGGACCTCTGGAACTCATCCCATGGACATGCCCCTCCTGCGCAGGGCTCAGTCCAGCCACTCCAATTCTGTGAGTTTTTGTCTTATGTCTGTAGCAGGTGCCCCCAGCACACGGACCTTCCTGTGAAAATGCAGTCATTGCCTGTCTGCTCTTCTGTCTTTGCTGTGAGCTCTAAGGGAGAAGAGACTGCAGCTGTTTCATTGATTAATGGGCTCCTGGCGCCTAGTGCAAGGCTGGGCACTCAACACCTTCTTCTTGTCTACACAAATAAGTGAATTTAAAAAAAACTGAGCAACAGCAGCAACAAAAACATTAACCAAGGGGAAACACCGCAGTAACAAAGCCCGGCACGTCTAAAGATAGTAGCTCGGGGGATTCTACGAACACAGCCACAAAGCTCAGCGCTGATCTCTCTTGGGAACACATGGCTTTGTCCCCTCAAGGCCACTTGCTGAACCACAGAATGAATGGGTGCTCATAATTGAGTGAATCAAGCACTTTAAAAGCAAAATGGAACAGGTACCCACTCTCCACTCCCTGGTTGCTAAAATTATCCCAGCCTATGATTGAAGAGTAGCTGAGAATATCTAACTGAGAAGTAGCGTGGAGATGGGCTTTTCTGCTCGCCCTCCCCCTTTTTGATCCTTTGAGAATATTTGCACATTGGAATGATGACTGATTCTTTGATCTGGATTCTAAAGGGGTAAGGAACATGGAAGCACGCGTGCATGCACACACGTGCGTGCACACGCATTCGTGTGCACAGACACACACCCTTGGAGCCTGCTCAGTCGACACCTTTATCTCCGGCCTCTTCTCACCTCTGTGCCAGGATGCTTTCTTTGCCAGTTTTGGGATTTGCACATAGCACCCCTTTTCACTTTAGGATGGTGATATGTGTGTGTATGTGTGCTGGGGTGGGGGAAGTGGGCTGTGTTTAAAACTGATGGTGCCCTTTTCAGATCGAGGCATTCCAGGACATCTACTCAACAGGGACCGGGGCAGAAAATACATGCAGTTAGGTCAGGCACCATACTACATGCACCGGCAACAGTGACAGCTTTGGAGTCTTTATTTAAGGATCAGGCTGAGTGGGCAAAGGTCTGGAGGGCTGCGAGCCTGGGGACTCTGCAAAAGTCTTGAACGATGTCTAGTCCTGGCCCATTGCAACTAGGAGCCAATATGGGGATAGTGTCGGGAGCCCCAGGCCTAAAGGCTAATGGAGGCAGCCCTTTCCTGACATTGGCAAGTCCCTTCTACGGGTGGGTTTCGCTTTGCACTCTGCCTTGTTTGGCTGACGTCCTCCGCTGCTCAGTTGACCCTTGTGAGTGACAGCCGTGGGGACCTGGACCTCTGGCTCACGCCATGACTCCGGCTGCCCCCGACTCCACACCTGGCTCCAGACCCACCCACCACCCTCAGACTGGCTTTCTTCGCCCCCTAGAGGCAAACTCTCGTGTGCCACACCTGCCTTGGGGACGCCGCGTTGCTCCTGCTACAGCCTACTCCCCTCTCGGGAGACACTTTCTTTAACCCGGAACGTGTTGAGTCAATGCAGTAATGGGGGATGGAATTAATCCAAGTCTTTTCCTCTGTAAGCAGCCAAAGGTTTACTAAAGCTTTGCTGCATTGCGTGCTATTCAAGCAGGTGCCACACAGCTCAGCTCTCTTTCCTGCCTCCCTGCTTCCCTCGGCCCCTGTCCAAGCCCAACAGGTGCCCCCATTTCGGTTTCCCTTTGTGTCAGCCTTATCAGAATGTGTTCATGGTGCCTGTGTTGGGCACTGTGCCAGGTGCCCCTTCCCTGGAGGAGCTCCCAGCCTAAGAAGGAGGTCAGACATCCATAGAGGTGACTTGCAATCCAGCAAGGCCAGGCCAGAACAGAGTGTGTACCCACTGCCATGGAAGGCCAGGAGGTGGCAAGGGCTTCCCAGGAAAGGTTTTGAGGGGTGGCAGGAGAGAGAGGGAGACCACCAGTGTCTTCAGAGTCCTCCTAGCTCCAACAGTCTAAGACCCCAGGCCCTCCTCTCTGCTGTCACTCATCACTCGCCTGGCTTTTCAGTGTGTCCTGCCCACCCGATGGCCACTCCTCAGGAATGAGCTGTTTCCATCCTGCTAGAGCGCATTCAGAGCTAGCAGGTGCCTCCGACCTGCAGGACGTGTTTGTGGGTGTGTGTATATCGGCGGCGGGGTGGGGGGAGAGACTGAGAGACCAGGAGAGACACTATGGCCTGAAAGCTTTACCCAGCAGGTCCTTCTTTCAGAGACTTATTTAAAAAGTCTCTTGCCCTGGAGGGTAATACACTCAACTGCAAGCATTGTTCCAAAAATTCCCACCAAGTGGGTCTCTGCTGCCACGTCGAGATACAGACACACACACACACACACACACACACACACACTCACTCACTCACTCACTCTCTGTCATGACTGACCTGCTTTCTGCTCCCCAATGTCACAGGGGCTCTGTCCTTTGCACCTACACCTGTCCTCTGACCTATGACCCCCCGACATCTTCCAAGGCCACGTGTGACATAAACCCACACCTCCCAGGCTGTAAAGCAACCGACTTCCACACCTCAAGCCCTGCTATGACACCGATCACAATCTGCCACAGTCAGACCCAAAGGCAGAAGCTTCCATCTCTCTAATGCTTCCCGCAGAGCTTGACAACCGTCCATCCATTAAGCCCTTATTGAGTGCCTCCTACGTGCCAGGCCAAAAGAAGGAGTGACGAGCGCCACCACGTCTTAAATTTGGAGCCTAGCAGAACTGCGGCTGGGAGCTGGCTCCCCTGCCCGGCGTGTGCCCCGAGGATCCTTCGGGAGCCCGGGGTTGGAGACGCTGCGCCTGGGGCCCGGGCCCCTGGCCCGCCTTCTCCGCCCCCCAGCCCGGGTCACCTCTGCCTTCAGCCGCTCGATCTCGATCTCCCCATCCTCAATCTGCTGCCGAAGCTGCTTCGCTACGGTCTTCTCCGTCTCCACGATCTGCAGCAGGTGCAGATACTTCTGCATGAGCGCCTCGTGCTCCGTGGCGAGGGTCCGGTAGCTGTGGACGGAGGGACACGGCAGGTAAGATGCTGACTCCTTGTCCCCGGGCGAGCCAAGCAGGGCACTGGCCGGGAGAGGGGCTCACCCAGCCGCTTGCACTTAGCAGAAGGCCCCGACGCCCAGTGCCCTGCAGGGTGGAGCTGGGGCAGTCCAGGCAGGGTGGGCTTATCAGGGTGGAGCTGGGGGCAGTCCAGGCAGGGTGGGCTTAGCGGGTGGAGCTGGGGCAGTCCAGGCAGGGGGACAGCTGGAGCAACGCTGGGCGGTGCCCCATGCCCCGAGCGCAAGGCGGACCCAGAAAGCACGTGTGCGCTCCTGTTCCCGCACACTTTTAAAGATGAGTGACAGGGCTAGAAGAGAGAATGCTTGAGTTTGTAAAGTAAATCAGATTCTGCACTCCTCTTAGGAAAATGAGTATCAGGGTTTTAAGTTTTTCCAGCTTCCCGAGGGACTTAATTGTGTTTCTTTGCAAAGGAGATCTAGCTGAGAGCATGAAGGAGTCTGTTTTTCTGCCACCACACCTCCTGCCACCCCACGGGTGTGAAAACTCGGCGGCTTCATTAGTCTCTTCTCACTAATGGGCCCCGTCAGAGTGCTGCAAAACAGACGCCACCCTCATCTGCAGCCTGCGCTGCCAGCCTCGCCTCCTTCTGTCCTCCCTCCATCCTTCTCTCCGTTCCTCTCCCTCCTCCCTTCCCTTCCCTGCCTCCCTTCCTTCCTTTCACCCCATCCTTCTCTCCTCCCTGTGCAGGTGCGGTCTTTACAGACTCACAGATGCCCAGAGTGAGAAGGGAACTTGGGAGCACAAAAGAGCAGTTATCTAATTTCACACACGAAGAAACGGAGGCCCAAATCACAGTCCATGAGCGTCAGAGTTGGAGCCAGAGTCGGGCTGCAGCCCCCGACAGTGCGTTTGTACCCCCTTTAGCGGTTTGGTCTTCTGGTTAGGCATACAGTTCTCTCCCCTGAAATGCACGCTGTAAAATACCCTTGATGTTGCGTTTTGTACCTTGCTGTATATAAACACACACCCCCCACAGGGGCGTCCCGTAATACCAGAATATTATACACACAGCGCGAGGGAACATTGTGTCTCTACATGATATGAATACACTCCAGTGCCTTTTTTCGTACATAGGAAGTATCTATTATGTATATGTAAATAAAAACTAAATTGGGACTATGTAAAAATACTTAATACTCAATATGGCTGTGTAAGACAGCCAGTGTCTCCCTTGACACACACACACACACACACACACACACACACACACTGCCTGAGGTTCAGCGATGCTTACAGTTAGTGTCCCCCTCTGGTCATGTGGCCAACTCCCTAGACAAGAGCACGATGGCTTCTGTCGTCCCAGGCACCGCCCAAAAGGCCTCAGCTCAGCCAGGATGGCTGATGTTGATGTTGACGCTTCTAAGGAAGATGCCTCGATTTCCCTTTCTGCAACCATGACTGTGTCACCCCCCAGCCCCCAGGTTGAATGGGAGACATTCCTGGGAGGCCAGTGGACTGATCCAGACCCCAGGGCTTGAGAAAGGAAGAAGACAAAGAATCAGCATGTCACGTTGACATGCGCCCCTGGCCTCCAGAAGGATGATGCATACGCGGTTTCCGTTCACAGGTAGGTGGTGTCGATTGCCAGCCGCTCGTTTTTTGGGGAGGAAGGCTTCTAGTTTGTGTTGAATTATGTCACCTGGCAGTTGTCGAACCCTAAGCTGGGAGCCAGAATCTGGGGCTCTGTAACCCAGTCAGGCACACCCGACAGGTCGCACACCTGTCAGATGGGCTGAAGGGACCCCTCTCTGGGTTGTCATAAGCACACGATGAACTGTGAGAGCTGGACAGACCGCAGAGCAGACAGACACCCTCAGATGCAGAACATTCCATCAGACTCTGGAGGCACAGACAGGCTTGGCAGCATTGATGTCAATTGGATTATTGTTATTTTATTGGCTTCTTACAGCCAGTCCTTAATTTAGTGAATTGCTTGTAAGCTATGATCCTGTCCACGGTAGGCAAGAGAGGTGAGCGTGGCCTGCCTGGCACACGCCACCACACAGCTGCCCTGCAGGGCGGTGTCTCCTGTCACCAGCCTGTGTCACTGTGGCTCAGTTGACCTTAATGCAGGGAGATCCTCTAGGTGGCTGTGATCCAATTGCATGAGCCTTTAAAAGCGGGGAGTTTTCTCTGCTGGTTGTAGAAGGAGCAGTGAGAAATCTGAGGCGGGAGAATTGCTGGCTTGAGGATGGAGGGAGCCAGGGGGCAAGGGGTGTGCACCCTCTAGGACTTGCACCCCGCCCCCCTTTCGGCAGCCAGCAAGGGAACAAGGACTTCAGTGCCATGGCTACCAGGAACCAAATCCTGCGGACAACAAGTCTGGAAGCGAAGATTTCTTAGAGCCTCCAGAGAAGCGCCTGGCCCACTGATCCTGATTTCAGCCTGCGAGACCCTGGGCAGAGAGAGACCCCAGCCACGCCTAGCCTTCTGACCCAAAGGACAGGGAGGTAAAGTAATGGGTGTTGTTTCATGCTGCCGAGTGGGGGGCCATTTCTTGTGCAGCCATAGAAAATGAAAGCACTCTCTTTAAAACATATATATATATATATATATATTTCATTTTTAAAGTGTGAGGTTTAACATACATACTTTAGAAAGCACAGGTCTGAAGTGCAGTTTGATCAGTTTTGATAAATGTGCACACTCAAGTCAAGATAAAATTTCCATCACCCCAGGAACTTCCCTCATGCCCCTTCCCTGTCAATCCCCAGAAGCAACTATTGTTCTGATTTTTATCACCACAGGCGCATTTTGCCTGTTTTAGAATTTCATGGAACTGGAACCAAATAGCAGATCTTTTGTGTCTGGCTCTTCACTCAGCAAATTGACTTTGAGTTTCATCCACCCCGTTGCACGCATTTGTAGCTGGTTCCTCTTACTGCTGAGGGATAGCCCATTGCATGCATGTACCAAGGTGACTTTAGACGTCTGCCTGCTGAGGGAAACGTTGGCTCTTCCTAAGGCTGGACTATTTTAAGTTGCTAAGGGATATTTGCATACAAGACTTCCTATGGACGTTTTTTTCATTTCTCTCGGTTAAATACCAAGAAGTGGAATTGCTGGGTCACAGAGCAGATGTGTGTTTCACTTTTTAAGCAACTGCCTCATTATTTTCCAAAGTGGCTGTGCCATTTTCTCCTCCTGCTAGCACTAGGTGAGAGTTACATGTGTTTCACTCCGCTTCAACCTTCAGTATTGTCCGTCTTTAGCATGTTAGCTGTTCGACTGCATAAGTATTGGTATTTCATTGTCTTTAGAAACTTTCTGTACTGATTGAGTTTCTAAATCAATGTAGTCCTGGTTACAAAGCCCCTTCACATAAATAATCTCACTTAGTCCTCAAAATAACTGTGTTGTTTGTTCTACTTTTGTGCTTAGGAGACGGAGGTCCACTTATGCCCCCCGAATCTGGGTTCTTCCTCACTCAGTTTTATCCTTCACATCATGGGAGATTTTTAATTCAAATCATAGTTCTGATCACGCTATCCACCTTGTATAAAACCCTCGCTGGCTTTCCATCGTTCACAGGGAAAGGTCAAACATCTCAGCGGGATTCAAGATCCAGTCACGGTCTGGTTCCAGACCACTGTCCAACCTCACCTACTTTTTTTTTTTGAGACACAGAGTCCTGCTCTCTTGCCCAGGCGGGAGTGCACGGCACGATCGCGGCTCACGGCAACTCCCACCTCCCCGGTTCAAGCAATTCTCCTGCCTCAGCCTCGTGAGTAGCGGGTTCTACAGGCACCCTCCCCCACTTGCCATGCCTAGCTAATTTTTGTATTTTTAGCAGAGACGGGGTTTTACCATGTTGGCCAGGCTGGTCTTGAACTCCTGACCCCAAGTGATTTGCCCACCTCGGCCTCCCGAAGTGCTGGATGTCCGGCATGTGCCACGGCACCTGGTCAACCTCATCTACTTCATGACACCAAACTTTGCCTCTTCATTATTCTTGGAATTCTTTTTCCTGCATCAATGCCTTTATTTAAGGCTTTTTTGTGGGGCGGGGTGGGGAGAAATGAGCATTTCAATGCTGCCAATCTAAACCCATTAAGTCTGCCCCCCAATCCCATTACTCAGGCCAAATCTTAGCTTTTCCAGCTTCCCCAGATTCTCCCATTTCCCTGCAGATGGGAGTAATGTCTCCCTCTCACGTTGTTTTATATTTAACACAGTCTCTATGCACCAGAGTGATCTGTGCATGCGTCTAGTGTGCCCCTGACTAGACTGTGAGATCCCTGGGGGAACATTTATGTTGCGTCCGTCTGCCTCCCAGCCCTGTGTAGTGGGCATGACTTGGTCATACGTGACAACCTGGGCTCTGTAGCTAGAATGGATACCCCTTGAGGAAAGAAATACAGCAGGCATTTTCTCAGGGCCACCGTCATTGCTATAGTCGTACTAAGGGCTTCGGTTAGCCAGCCTGACTCAAGGCTCAAGGAGGGGCCCTAGGATCCATCTATCCAGCCATACATCTATCTTCCACACATACCTTTAACTTGTGCACGTGTCATCCATGTATTCACCATCAGTTCGCCACTCATCTTTCATATACAAACTCAACAACTGGCTTTGCATCCATCCATCCTCCATCCATCCATCCATCCATCCTTGCATTCCTCTAACCCATATGTACTGGGCACTCTGTCTATGCCTTTATTAGGCCGTGGTGATACAAAGAATCACATCCGGTCCCTGCCCTCAGGAGCTTCCGTTTTTTAGGCAGTAGACACAGAAACACCATTTTCCACTAAGGTAGAAAGATCCGCTGCCCAGAAGGGTGAGTCTGGGTGCTGCTTCCCCCGACCATGCTCAGCTCTGCAAGGCCATTGTCAGTTCTGGGACCACATCCTGGCTCACAAACCCATCGTTTTCCCTGGACCCAAAAAAGGACTCAGGTCAGCTTGGAGCCCCCATTTTCTCTGTGGTGCATATCGTCTTTGGCTTTCTGCTGACCCGGTCCAGGGAGTCTCCCTCCAGGGAGCATTTACCGCTGGGGCGGAGGGGAGGAGCAGGCCTAGAATCCCTGAGTGTCAAAGTTCAGAGAGGTTTAGAAGTCAGTCTCTGGATGAGAGAACCGAGGTCCAGAGAGCAGAGAGGTGTGGCTCACAGTCAGGCAGCAGATGAGTGGCTGCATCTGGGTCAGAATGTGGGAGGCGCAAAATCCTTTAACCAAACCAGATCATACTGGGCTCTCCTAATATAAAAAAGGCCGCTAGAGTGGGAGCGGGGCAGGAGCTGCACAACTCACGTCCTATTGTTCCCTGTGGCACCCAGAGAGGCACCTCCCAGGGCAAGGGTGGGCCCTGCCGAGAAATGCTTCTTACAGGTCTGGCTCTCCCCTCCTCTCCTCTTTCCCACGCCCTCCTCTTCGTGGGGCTTGGCTTCCTTCAAGAACAGGGCCCTTGGGTCTGGTGTCTTCTGCCTGGACCGGGGTGGGGGCTTCCTGCCCTGGCCGAGGAGACGTACCTGGCATGTGCAATGGCTGCCACCCATTCATCACAGTCTTTCGCGTCCTCCGTCCTCAGCTCCAAGGCCTTTTGGTTCTCGTGGCTGAAGTTCACCGTGAAGTAATGCTGCAGCAGGAAGAAAACATCGTCAATTACCAGGGTGTCCACAGCATGAACAGTGGCTGCTGCGATCAATCCAGCTGTTCTGCAAAGTGCCTGCTGACACATCAGCTAGGCACAGGTTCCTTATTTGTCATCATCAGAATGCCATTCTATTTAGCGGTTTCCAATTCTCGATTCAAACGGCTTTTGTACCATGTAACAGAACCTATGCTCAGGATATCGTAAGAAGGAAACAAGTCACACAATGCCCTGTTCGATAACAAATTGTAAAAAAGCCAGTTTTAAACCATCAGGCACGCTGGAGGGAAGGCAGGGAAAGCTCACCATTAGACCATCCTTTTGAGAACTGGGTATGGATTCAATGCAGCGTGTATTTAATTCACACCACAGAAAGGGACTAAGTGCCCGAGGGATGCCAGTGGGCAGGTGGGCAGGGGCCTGGGGTGCCGCGAGGGGAGAGTGGGAGGAGAAGGCGGCAGGGACAAAGCCCAGGTTTCGGGTTTGAGCAACTGGACATGCTGGGGGAGTCGGACTGGGCGGGGGCGTGGGCAGGAGAGAGGGGCGGGGGCTCTGAGGGGCCAGCTCCACATGCAGAGGGATTCATCGGAGAGAGAGGGCACAGAAACCAAGTGCTGGGGGCCCGCCTGGGCCTGGCCTGGGAAACCGGGAGGAGAGAGGCAGGGGTGAGGTGCAAAGGAGCCCTCAGGTCTGCCGTCCAGAGGCTGCATGACGGGCCAGCGCGGTGTGGTGCTGAGCCAGAGAAGGTGCCCATCCGTCGCCGTCCAGGTGGCTGCAGTGTGTAAGCTGATTTTAGCTTCTACTGACATTTGTGTATTTTTGTTGATTGTCGGTCTAGCTGGCAGCCGAGTGTATGTGAAGGGGGGTGATGAGTGAACAGAGAGAGAGAGAGAGAGGGGGAGAGAGAGCGAGAGAAAGAGAGAGGGAGGGAGAGAGAGAGTTGTCACAGAGTCAATGTCTGTCTCTTGTTTCCTAGGAAACAGATAACTGGGGCTATAGAATGAAATGTCAGCTACAGCCTCAAATAACTGAATCCGAAAGGTTCCGGTGGACACTCCGCCCCCTCGAGGGGAAGCAGGTGACACAGCGGCGTCACCTAGCACCTTCCCCATCTCTCAGGAGATAATGAACACACAGATGCTTGTCGCCCATGAGCTCATTATCTCCACACTCACCAAGCGGAACAGGTACCCTGCATGCTACAGCAGATGAACCCGAGGCTCAGAGAGGCTGAGCTGCTTCCTCAGGTCAAACAGCGGGAAAGCAGCAGGGCTGGGGGACACCCCTGCGGTGGGCACCTGCCACCTGCGCAGGCCCTGGACTTGGCCTTGGGATGCAAAGACAAAAAGGAGAGGTCCCCACCTCAGGGAGCCTGTAGGCAGGTGAGCCTCGGAGTCCCAAATCAGAAACAAGGCACTCAGCTATGTACAGGACAGTGTGGCTGCTGGGTCCCCTTAGAGCCCCGAGGGGAATGTCCCAGAGCTCTAGGGGCCCATTGCTGGGACCGGAGCAGGAGTGTTCTCCTTCCTCACTGGGTCCCCAGGGGACTCAGAGCTGCAGGGGTGGTGGGCTTGGCTGAAGCCTCTCACCCCCCGACCCCAAGGAGGCTTCTTCGTCGGCCCCGAGTGTGTAAGCAGGAGCCTGCGTGTGCTGCAATGCCCCGGTAGCCTCGCCCTTGCTGAATGGAAACCTAAGTGTGAGGGAGGACGCCAGGAAGACCCTGCAGGCCCGAGCCTGGAGCTTCTGACCGCTGATGAGGCCCGACTGTGTCCCGCAGACCAGGCGCGGGGCTCCTGGAGGCCCGCAGAGGATCTGCCCTTCCCTCCTGTCACTCCTAGAGATGCTCGTCCATCCGCCCTCTGCTCCCCCTGTGTGGCCTTGCTCTGACTCCATCGCTGCTGCCGCAGGTCAGGCCCATGACCTTCCTCCTGGGCTACTGTCGCAGCCTCCTAACAAGTGTCCTGCGTCTGCTGTCCTCCTGGGATAGGAGACCCTGCCTAGACCCTGGGTGCCTGGAGGGCCTGGAGTTCAAGTGAAGAGGCCAGTTTAGGGAGCGGTGGCCTTTGGGGCAGGCATGAGCCAAAAGCTTCCCCGCGAGGCGTAACAGCCAGGCTCCAGGGTCAGGGAGAGCTCCGAGAGTGTCCAGAGCTACTCAGGCTCCTGGCCAGAGGTACCGAGTCCAGGCAGTTATGAGGGCCTTCACCACCTTAAGGAGAAGGGGAAACTGGAGGACCCACCACGCCCCAGGCATGGTACTGGTTCTTTGTACACAAGCACCTAGAAATTAAGTCTATTATTCCCATTTAGTGGGGGATGTGGAGGCAAAACACATTCATTTGCCCAAGGTCATCAGGCCCAAAACAGCATCAGTGAAGCCAGAACCTACGGCTGCGTCTGCCCAGGGGCGCTTCCGCTGCTGTGGGTGTCCTGAGCTGGGATATAAGTGCCTCGAATGACTTGAGAGCAGTGTGTTCCCTCCGTGCTTGTAAGCCTGCCCCCTGACTGTTTTACACAACCGCATGGCCCGACTGACTTGTAGAGAGTGTCTGCTAAGGGAAAGTCAGCTTCCACCTGGTGGTTCTGAATCAGCACAAATCTGGACTTCAGGTAGCAAGGGAACGAGACTCTGCTTGGGAATCAGCGGGGACAGAGATAGAGATGGAGGCAGGGACAGAGACGAGAGACAGCCAGATGGGTGGGGCAGGTGGGAGAGGGTGTGCCCGCAGACACACAGACACACGCAGACCAGTGAAGTCCCCTGGGAAAGACCAGAGCCCAAGTGCAGACAGAAGGGGTGAGCGCCAGGCTCCTGGAGGAGACTGCGTGAAATGGAGCTTGCAGAGCTGAACGGACTCCATGAGAATGTTAGATTTCCAAACCGATGTGCAGGAAAACCTAACACACAAGCAGTGGTGTGGGTAAGAAGGGAAAGTGACTGATTTGTGAGGCCCTGCTGTGTGCCCGCGGCGCCCGGCTGCGGCTTGGAGGTGGCAGGTGCCTCTGAGATTGCTGTCGCATGGCTTCGCTCTCAGCCCAGGGCCCTTCTGTTCACCGCGTCTGTTCCCTTCACTTTAATGGACAGGCAGGTGGATTCCTGGGTGGAGACAGAGGACTGAAAACAGGGTGGTGTCTGGTGGCAGCTCCGCAGTTGAGACTGTGGCTTGGGGGCAGGTAAGTCTCTTCCTCTTTGTCATCCTTAGCTTCCTCATCCATGCAATGGGGAGTCACGACGAGCTGGGGTCAAGGTCTTTTCGAACTACACACACACACACACACACACACACACTTTTATATCTATCCAACTACTGATATGTCTATCTGGAGAATGTGAATGCGCGTGTGCACGCGTGGATGTGTGTGCACGTGCTGTCTTTCCCTGCACTTCTGGGCACACCCTGGGTTGTTTCCAGTGTCTCCTGTAGCTCTCAGAGGCTGTGCATGTTGCTGGCCCATCCCTCTTCTCTCTCAGGGTCCAGTGCGTGGCCTGGGTGTGGTCTGAGGGCCAGGGCATGGCACTATGTCCTGGGGTCCGGCCTGGTAGGCCGAATCTCAGGCATGACACCGGCCAGAGATTCAGGTCCTGGGGCGAAAGAGTTTGCCTGGACCTCAGCAAACTCTTTGGGGGGTGTCTCTACGCGCTCCATCCTTCCCCTCGCCTACAGGATTTCTTCCTCAGGCCTCTCCTTCCTTGGAGCCTCATGGCCTGGCTGACCCTCGGGTCTTAGACTGCTCAGGGCCAGAGCCTGCGCCTGCTTTATTTGGAAACTCTAGAACCCTGCACAGAGCCTAGTATGGAGTGAACGCTGATGAACAGCTGAAGAATGAGTGAATGAACAGACACATGACTGCTTCGCCTCAGGGTTCTGATGACGTCCTGATGAGGCACCCAGGGCCTCAGGGTGGTCCCCAGCCCTCTTGCACTTGGTAGTAATTGTGATTTTGCAGGCAACCTTTCTGGGCTCTTGTGATGTGCCAGCCACACAGCTGCATCTCTCAGGGACACGGGCACACGTAGGGGGCGGGGGCAAGACCCTGTTTGCTGTCTTTGGTTAGTGAGGCTCTGTAACCGCTGTTTTTGTCCCAAGGTAGGCTCACCCCAAATAAGCGGAGCCCTGGGAACGAGGAATATGAGTGAGAGAATTTTCTCTGTGCCAACCAATTTCCCATGTTTATCCTACTTTCCAGCCAGGATGGAGGGACTGGGTGGACTTCTCCCGGGGAAGCAGATTCTGCTGCAGCAGTTGAACAGAAAGAGAATTTTTGATGATGATATCAGAATAGCAAAGACTATAAATGCTGGTGTTGCTTAAGTAAGGGAGAGCAACGATGTGAAGGAAACGTTCCTGCTTCTTACTGGGTCCCTGAGGTTGCTGGTCTGAGAAGGTCTTGCGGTGTGTCTGCCTTCCTCATCCACTGCCAACGTTGTTTTTTTTTTTTTTTTTTTCAGACAGAGTCTTGCTCTGTCGCCGGGCGCCAGGCTGGAGTGCAGTGGTGTGATCTCGGCTCACTACAGCCTCCGCCTCCTGGGTTCAAGCGATTCTCTTGCCTCAGCCTCCTGAGTAGCTGGGACCACAGGCACGCACCAGCACGCCCAGCTAAATTTTGTATTTTCAGTAGAGATGGAGTTTCACCAGGCTGGCCAGGATGGTCTCGATCTCCTGACCTTGTGATCCGCCCGCCTCGGCCTCCCAGAGTGCTGGGATTACAGGCGTGAGCCACCGCGCCCAGCCTGCCAACGTTTTAATATGAAAATTTTAAACATTCACAAACATTCTAATTATTTTATAGTAAAAACCCATATTCCACCACCTAGCTTCCACCATTACACTTTATGGCACTTGCAGAAAACCTTGGTTTTGTGGGGCTCTTATGTACGATTCACCCAGATGGAAGATTCCCTGCCATGAGTTGGCACAGCTCCTGGAGACAGTGGAAGCCCCCCAACCCAGGATGTCCCCGTGACGTCCGTGGACGGTGACAGCAGTGGCTGGGAGCAATGTTTGGGGCACCTGCGTTCTGCCTGGGAAATGCTCAGGTGCGAACATTCTGCTTAGGTCGCATTTGATCCCATAGGTGTGAGGTTGGGTCTGGGATATGCTCGTCCCGTCGGTCTTCTGGGGCTTTGGAAAGGGAGAGCACATGGGAGTCTCAGCGGTGCGAAAGTCCAGCTTTGTGGTCCAGTTTGGGTCAAGGAGCCCACTCTCCACCAGCCCCTACCTGGGAAGCTCCCTGAGGCGTTGGTCACCACCTGCAGACGTCTGTCCTACAGACCCTGACTCAATGACCAGATGAATGAATGTACTCATGCCCTGGAATACAGTGACTCTCAGCAGGCTAGGGATGGCTGGTTAGCTGCAGTCGCTCTCTGAAAGCAGCTGTTCGGCCTTCCAAAAGATCTGAGACTATAATCTTCTAACTTTCCCTCACATTTCCCTAATATTTTGCCAGCCACCGCCAGTGAATCCCAGCAGCTCCCCTGACTGAGACAGAACGTAACTGGGGAAAAAGGGAGAAGATGCTTCGGTTCAGCCTTAGTTTCTGTCTCAGGTTTTTTAAAAAAGGGAGACTCTGTTTGGCACACTTGACTTCCTTTTGAGATAAAGAAATGGCCTTCATAATTGGAGGAGGACTAAGCAGGCGGAGGTTCATGTTCCCAGATGTTTCAGATGATAACCCGTGACGGGGCAACCGGCATTGTGTTACGTGGGAAATGCCGTGGTTGGTACTGCTTGCTAGCTGTGGAGCCGGGGAACAGTTGCTGGATGGCTCTCATCAGCTTCTTCACCTCCAAAACGGGCATCAGAAGAGCCCCTTCCTTGCACGGTTGTTTTGAGAGTCAAGTGAGCTGCTGCTGGTGCCTGCAAGCGTCCGATACACGTTTCCTCTGCTGCTTATTTCATCAATATCTTCCTAACATTCTCTTTGGGAAGCCTGGGCACCTCCTTTAAAGCTCCGATGTGGGCTTGGGTATAAATACGATTACCTTCTAGGCCTTAATCCATTTTAGAAGTTCAGGGCAACAGCAGGGAAATAGTCACAAAGGTGTCGAGGTCTGAATTGCGTATCTCGTGGGTGGCTGGTGGCTGCACAGGAGCGTGTCAAGGCTCAGGGCCACCCTCCCCAAGGGACACTCAGACCTCTTATCCTCTGCTGGGCCCCAGCCCTGGGAGAGCAGCTGCACCCTCAGGCTGGGCTGCCGACGCTCATGCTGTGTTCCCAAGGAGAAATGTGCAAGGGAGCGGGATGTTGGCTGGACACGCTTGAGCCTGATGCCTTGTCTTCATGGCGGGTCCCAGGCCCCACCTCAAGGCTGTCTTCCATCACTGCACCCTCAACAAGGAGCAGGGCGGCCTCTGGCACAGATGGGCCAAAGTTCTAGAAAGTTCTAGAAAGAGCCCATCTCTTGGCTCTTTGAGCCTGGAAAGAGATCATTTCCTCTCCTCTCTGTTCTTTCCAATTTTCTGTCTCTCTTCTTTGCATCGTCTGCTGCTTTCTTTTTTACCTTTTCTTTCTGGGTTTTTTTTTTTTTTTGAGTCAGAGCCTCACTCTGTTGCCCAGGCTGGAGTGCAGTGGTGCAATCTCTGCTCACTGCAACTGTCACCTTCTGGGTTTGATTATCCTGCCTGAGCCTCCAGAGTTGCTAGGACTACAGGTATGTGCCACCATGCCAGGCAATTTTTTTTTTTTTTTTTGGTATTTTTAGAAGAGACGGGGTTTTGCCATGTTGGCTAGGCTGGTCTTGAACTCCTGTCCTCAAAGTGATCCACCCGCCTTGGCCTCCCATAGGTGTGAGTCACCGCGCCCGGCATCTGTCCCCTTTCTTTGTTTCTGTTCCTGCCGTTCTCCTCTGTGTCCCCTTCCCAGGTCTTCCCTCCGCACTCTGCCCAGCTTGTTTTCACATGTCGGGTGAAGTCAGCTGGTCAGGGTGGCATCAGCGGCAGAGCCGCCCCTACATTGGGGCCCCCTGGCTTCCCTCTTCTTGGCTCCCTCCTCTTCTCCAGGCTGTGCTGAGTGTTCTGGGGCCAGGGGCTCCCACCCCTTCCCCTGTCCTGGAAGTTGGGACACGGATCTTCTGGCCCCACTCCTGTCCCTGTGATCTTTTCTGGCTGGCTTAGGTGTGCTTTGGGAGAGGCTTTCTGGATGCTGAAGCAGCACCGTCTGCTACTGGGAAATGAGCTTAGGGAGGGAGGAGGAGCCACTGACCTGCTTTGGTTCGAGGGCCCCGCTCCAAAGCCTCAGTGGGGCCAGCTCAGCTCCCCAGAGCTTTGAGATTTCTGGAGAGAACTGAAGAGCATGATATGACCAGTGACTGCCTGAGGACTGCATGAGGGTGGGGGTCTGGAAGGGGTTTCTGGGGGTTCTTGATAAATTATCTTAATGTCAATTTCTTCCGGGGAAAAACAATAACCCTGCATAGCACCAGAGCTCTTGAGGCAGTCTCACAACCTCGGCTGGTGTCAGCTCAGAGCTCAGACTGACCCGATCCACCTTTGGAAGCTGAACTCCCACCTGGGCTTCCCTAGAGTTACCAGGTTGGGCAGAGGCCAGAGGCAGATCCCTGCAAAGCTGCGGAGCGAAAAGCAGAGTCACCCTGGAGGTCCCATTGGAGTTGCTGTGATGAGGCCAGGACCACGACTTGGGCATCCTCAGAATGGTGCCGAGACCAACCCGAGCTACCTGGAGCTTCTCCGAGTCCAGAGGACTCACCCCAGACAACATGACCTCAGTGTGACCACAGGACCCAAGTTGCACCTGCCACGACAATGTGACCACGTAAGCTTGCCTCGATCCCAGTTGGAGTCCTCTGCAGAACAGCAGCGTTGTTCTGGAGTCAGCCCCAGGGACACCCTAGAGCTCTTCAGTGCAACAGACGGCCTCTTACCTGCCTCCCCTGGGCCCTGGCTGGGGTCAAGACTCACTATATGTGGTCAAGGATACAGGATAAATTCAGATGTGGGACCTGCGTCCAGGTTTCCATAACGAATCTTCCCAGGCCTAGCTAAAGTTGCTGGAACAGATCTAGCACCCCCTGCGCCCCTCATCAGATTGCCGGGATCCCAGACAGTGGAATCATCACGGCTGAGAAGCCCATGGCTCTTTCTAAGAGCAGCTGGCTCCTCTGGAGAAGCTGGGCTGGGCTCTCCCCTTAGCTGGACTGGAACCAGGTTAGAGCAGGCGTAGGCACCTGAGGTGAGGGGTCACTCTCTAGAGTGGCCAGGGCTCCCCAAACTGCCCCAACAGGGAAGTGAGGCCTTAGGACGTATAAAAAGGGGCAGGTGGTTGGCAGGACCATAAGCCGTAAGGAGACCACTAGGAGTGGGGTTGTGAGACAAGATGGGCTGTGAATAAGCAGGAGCTACGAAGGGCAGGTGAGCAGGAGTGTGAGGCCAGGCAGAGATGGCAGAACACCGAGGGTGGCACGGGCAGACCCGGGCGCCAGTGAGCGGCACGGACGGTGGAAGAGAGGGAGCGTCTCAGGCTCTGGCTGCAGGTGGTTGGGTGGCCGGGAACAACACTGGCTGCCCGGGACACCTGGATTCCAGCTCTTCTCAGCTGTGTTTGGTGGGAATGCCGCCTGTACTGTGGTTCTTCCTGGAATGTTCTACCACCCTGACTGCCATGAGACTCCTTAACGTCACTCGAGCAGTAGCGGCACCCAGATCACCTCGGAGTTTGTCAGACATGTAAGTTCTTGGGCTCTGCCTCAGACTTGTGTTTTGAAACAAGCCTGCAGGTGGTCTTGCTGCCCCCTGCGGTGTGAGAAGTGTTGCTTAAGACAAGCCACCGTTACTTGAGATAAAACTGCATGTGGGGCCAGGACTGTCTTCAGTCCCGCTGGTGCCACCAGTTTTCCGGGACCGGGCTCAGATCTCCAGCTCTGCCGGTCGGGAGCTGCCCCAGAGGTGAGGAGGTGAGATGATGCATTTCCTACTTGGCTATCCCAGTTGTCCACTCCAAAGCCCTTGGGGCGCTTGCTAAAAATGTAGATCTCCAGGCCCCAGCAGGCCTTCTGAACCAGGATCCCTAGGGGTACAGCCGAGATTTATTTAAAGAGCACTCTAGGTGATTCCTTACGTGCACATGGTTCAAGGAGAACTGATAAGCCCATGGCTCCTTCTAAGGGAGACTGGTCCCTGCGGGGAAATTGGACTGAGGCTCTTCCCTGAACTGGACTGGAGCCAGGTTAGGGTGGCAGATAGGCCGGTGACGTGAGGGTCAATGATGGGGAGTCTTATAATCCGGAGACACCTCTGAACCCAGCTGCAAGGCCAGCCTGACCACTACCAGGGCACTCGCCGCATGCTGAGGGCAGAGCCGGTATCCTATGTGGAGCTTCGCCTGGGCGGGAGGCCCAGGTTCACACCACGCCTGGAACGTGCCGGGGACTGCGTAGAAAGACCCTTATCATGAGCCTCACTAGCCTGTATGGGCCAACGCAGAGCCACACCCAGGCCTCATAACGCATCCAGGGATTCCCGGAACCATCGCTGTGGTCCAGCTGCAGTTACAGGAACAGACCAGAGCCTCATTCAGGGACTCCACAGAAATGCGACGGGAAGAATCCAGCCATGGGCTGCGCCCGATTTTGCTGCAGAAGAGGCAAGACTTGGCGAACCATTTCTAAAGCCCAGGCCAGGCCGCAGAGATGGACCCAGAGCTCCACCGGGGGCCTCTGCAGAGACCAAGGATGGACCTGGAGTTTTCCCAGACCTGAAGTAAGAGATGGATCACCTGATGTGGGATTCTACCAGGAGTCCTAAGATCAACTGAGAAATACTCACAGCATGAAAATCACTGACAGATCCACAGTGACCCCATGGGCCTCCCCAGGAGGCCTGGGCGTCCGGAGGCTTCACCTGGGTTGCTGAGTGTCCCTAGACCTGCACGTCTCCGCCATGGCTGGGAATGGGAGTCTCGCACCCCCAGGCGATTCCAGTGGGCAGCGAAGGTCGAGAACTGCTTGCCAGTCTAGACTTTCGCCTGCCGCCTCAGTAGGAAAAGAGGGATTGATCCACAAACTATACCTGCGTGCTACCAGGCTCATAGGCGGGGATTCAGAAATCTCAGCTGGGGTTGTGCCAGGACCACACTCACACATGGGTCCATGTCTCTGCTGGAGGAAATGCTCTGGAGCTACACCTGTGGCCTCAGCTGGTCTGGAGGTACGTGAGCTCCACTCATAGCTGGCCCCCGTGCGCCCTTCCTCCCTCCTGTCTGACCTGGCTGCAAGATGGCCCCTGCTACCCTGGATCATCCTGGAGCTGGCTCTACGTCCCCTCTAGAAGCGGGGGCTGGGGGCCTGAAGTGCCCCGGCGTAGGCTCTCTCTCGCCTCCTGCCTCTCCCATCTGACCAGCAGCCCCTGCAGCCCCTCCACTGAATACAGAAAACTGGATAATCAGTGACGGTAGGGTGACCCATTGTCCCGGGTTTGCCTGAGACTATGGCGTTTCCTGGGGGCGTGGCACCTTCTGTCCTAAAACCAGGACACTCCTGAGCAGACTGGGGTGGTTGGTCCCCTACAGATCAGAGGAGCAGTGGACGCCTCCATGGCTGAGTCTGTGTCCGGCGGTGCTGCTCAGAGCTGGGCACCCTGGGCAGCCTTTTCATCTCTCCGAGCCCTGGTTCCTCCCTGGCAAACAGGCCCGACAACACTTGCCTCAGTCAGCTCTATACACGTGGTGTTAGAGTGAAAGTTTCCCACACCTTTTACTCTCTAAGTCATTTCTCGTTCATTAATTCAATGAGTATTTTCTTCAGCCCCCACTTGAAGCCAGACACGGTTCACTTTGCGGCCGTCAGTGATGACACACATGCCAGCCGCATATGTGCTTTTGGAAGGGCAGGACCGTTCCTCCTAACAGGTGAGCTGCCAGGGGGTCCCAATGGTGCCCCGTCCTGCGCCATCAACGACATTCCCAACGTGTGTCATCATGATATTCTGATTGTGTTTCCAGCTACAGCCCATAATCTCAATCCAGGCTACACATGAGCGACGTCTGGGAACTTAGAAAGGCACTGTCGCTCAAGTCCCTCCCCAGAGCCATTTAAACAGAGTGGTCTTTTTGAAAGCTCCCCAGCGGATGACGAGCACCCAGAGCCTGGAGCCCCTGAGCGAGGAGCAACGTGGCTTTTGTCATTCTGGAAGCGCAGGATTCTTCTCTGCCCCTCATGCCCTCTCACAGACCCCTGGTCCTGGATGCAGCTGCCTGGAGCAGCCGTGGACAAGCACCAGGGGTCACCCGTCTGGGGCTCCTGGGAACACGGCACAGAGAGACCAGGCTGACACGCTGCGTGTGCTGAGCTCTACGTGAAAGGAGGAACTAAGAAGGAAACAGAAGGGTCTCAGAGAAAGTGGCAAGAGGTGGTAATAGAACTCAAGGGGTGGCGGCAGGGCCGGGTGGTGGCAATCCCTGGTTCAGGCCGTGGAGACCCAGGCGTGTAATTTCTCCCTGGGGACCATTAACTGCTGTGTTTCTTCCAGGGTAACTCGCTCTTGCTCAAGCTGCTGTGAGCAAAAGGCTCCTGTTCCTTCCAAAGAAATGACTCCTGACCAAGAACGCTCCCTGGAGCCTGGCACCGAACCTCGGTCAGGGCACAGGGTGGCCCTGGTTGGGTGAATGGGTGACTGGAAGCATTTGTCACCACTGCCTGGGAGCCCAGCTTATTAACTGGTTAACAGCAAAAGCACAAAGCAGGTGGCGTTGAATGTGCCACACACACAGGGCAGTGGAGCTGGCTGGGAGGGATGGGGGGACGGCTTTTCATGAAAGCCATCTGTGCCTCTCCAGGGAGAGCCGCAGGGCACGACGCAGTCCTTCCATGAGGTGCCTTTTCTGGACCCCCCTGGAATCTTTTTGTTTTCGATATTGTGGGGAAGATCTATCAGTACTCCATAAAACCCATGTTCTGGGGCGTCCACTTGGGGCCCTGGGATCGTGGCATCTGCCAGGTGTGAAGTCATCAGACCCAGGTTCAAATTTATTATTTATTCTTTAGCCTTGGGGTCTTCAACATGCCTCTTCCCTTCTGTGGACAGTTTCCTCTGTCACAAAACGGGGACAACATTACCCAGCTGACAGGGCTGTTGAAGACACCATGGTGGGAGCTCCTGGTTTATGGAAAGCCTCCGATAGTGTTTTGTAAACCACTGGGTTCCTTTTCAAGGTCAAATGATGGGTCTCCTCAACCTGGAAATGGCACGTTGCTAGAAGACACACCTGCATGAGCATTCATATCCTGCACACACACACAAACAACGTGGGATCCAGACGCCGTCCTGAGGGCGTGGTGGGGAAGCACCCGGAACCAGAATGGCCACAGCCACGCAGGACCCGTGGGTCACAGGGAGTCAGCGTTTGTGGCATCCTTGACCCTGTCTTCAGTTCCTGCTTCTCTCTTATTCCCGCTGTGAAGCTGGCTGCCGGCTGGACCTGCTTTTCCCCTCCAGCATTTCTGGAATCTGTGCCTTCCCCCTCCTCACTGCCCTGCCTGCTTCGTGGTCACCCACCTGCACCATCAGACAGTCCCCTCTGCTCTCCTCACCCCTCCAATTCACCCCCACCTGCACCATCAGACAGTCCCCTCTGCTCTCCTCGCCCCTCCAATTCACCCTGCCTCTCGGGAGCTCAGAGCTGCCGCCGCGGCCTCTGCCACCCCCCCAGAGAAGGGGTGGGTGTGGTGGGCTCGTGGATGGATGCCCTCACTCTTGCTGACCCCACCCCTCACTAGGTCCCACTCTGCTGCCCTGGTCATGCAGGGCCAGCTCTCCCCATCTGGGTCCTCGCTCACCTTTGGGGCCGAGGGCTCCGCTGGCGCGGTGCTCGTGCCACATGCCGCATCCCAGTGCCAAGAGGGGCTGTGCTAGAGAGCACGTGGTGTGTGTGCGCACCCAGCCTGGCCTGGGGTCCATCTCCTCTCCTTCCTTCCTTCTATATGTGGACAGGCATCTAGGCTCCTCCCAGATCCTCCAGCTCGCTTTCCCACCTCCTTCCCAGGGAGGTCACTCTGTCCTGTGACTTCCTCCTTCCCAGGGAAGTCACTCTGTCCTGTGACCCTTGTAGGCCACCCCAAGAGCATCCTCCGGCCTCTCTTACAGCTGCTGCAATGCAGGGCATGCTCATGAGCACTGGTTCCCCCCAGCCTGGCTGCAGGCTCTCCTGCCCCGGTGCACAGTGGGAGATTCACTACGCACAGTATTCCCAAGTCGGGGAATCCTTCCTGCAGGTGTGGGGCCAGCAGAGGCCAGTACTTCAGGAAGTATCAGCCCCTGGCTCCCCCACACCAACCCAGAAAGAGCTCACCCACCCTGACTACTCATACCCCACCTCTCCTGACATGGCTTCACACAGGGTCGGGACCCCACTTCGTGACCTCCTTCCTAGCTCCAACTGGTTTCTTTCTGCCCAGCTCTGAGTTCTTGAGTCTGAATCCTCCTGGGCCCTGGTGACGGCCCCAGAACATCTGCTTTGCCCCTGATCTGAGCGCCTGTCTCGGGTCTGTGTCCAGATCGCCAGTCTCCTTTAGGGCCTGAGCCGCGCATCACTCTGGGCCACAACCCAGCCCAGGAGGAGGCCTGTGGCCAGGGACTGACCTCCTGGAGTCATTATCCTCCGTGCCTGAACTCGCTGGGAGTGCACAGGAAGTACGTAGGTAGGAGGACATCTGGGAAGTGACTGCAACCTCAGGGCTTGGAAGCCCTTGAAAGCCGCCCTCTTTCAGAATCAGCCTTGAACGAGGCTGTGCTTGCCCCCAAGGCCTGAGGGCCCATGCCAGGGTGGCGCTCCACACTTCTGCCTGTGGAAGGGTCTCTGTTTTCATGTGAACTGCCCCAAGGCCTGGGCGCCACGGTTACAGATGAAACGGGTCCTGGTGGCTGTTACACTTGGCTGGTCCTGCACAAACGTGCTTCAGTCTGTGATGACGCCTCAGCCAGCCTGCCCTCCCCTTTTCAACAGCCCCCTTTCTCGTCCTTGCTGAGTGGAGGCACCAACTTCCGTGTGGATGTGTCTGTCCTTCTCCTTCTGTCAAAAAACTTGCTTGGAAATGGCCCATGGGCAGGGATATTTACTTATTAACTGCAGCTCCATTTGTAATAGCAAAAGATTTTACTCAAATATTCCTCATTCCTGGCCAAAAAATAAAAATGATAGCGTGTCCACACCATGCAACACTATAGAGCCATAAAAAGGTGATCAGTGCACTCACAGAATTCTCTCCACAATAGCAGAAAAACATGGCGCGGACAGTGTGTTACAATTTATATTACAATGACACAGCTGCGTGTGGCTGGACAGAAGTTCGCCTGTGTATGCATATGTATAAAATCCCTCTGGGAAGATGCATGAGAAACTGATGTAAGGGCCACTGGGGAAGTGAACAGAGTCATTGCAGGAGCATTGTCACTGTACATTTTTGTCCCTTTTGAATGTCGAACTATGGAAATGCATCACCAAATCCTAAAATTTAAAATGAAAGAAGGCCATGGCTATCCGAGAGGGTCCAATTGCCCATCCACGCCCCAGGCTTCTCCTAACCTCACCTCGTGTTATCTGGACGCCAGGAAACTTCTTCCTGGGACCCCGCCATTTCAGTCTCCTGGCACGTGGTCTCCACCGAGCATGCTCAGCCTCCCCGCAGAGCCGGTGTGGGGGATCACGGCGGGGGGTGGGGGGCAGTCACCTCAGGGCTTAGAAGCGCCTGTGCCCTCGGGGTCATCATCATTTCCCTGCTGGTCGCCCCAGGCAAGCTCCTGGGACACAAGTGCTCTTGACTGAGCAACTGGCCTTCGTCTTTCTGTGAGGCAATGGCTGTCTCACAACCAGCCATTTTCCCGCTTGCTCAGGCTACCAGGAAGCTCTAACGTGATTACTTGCGTCTCCTCACTGGTGCCCCGGCCCCAGTATTGGCTCTTCTCCTGAAACACCAGCCCTTCCCCCCACCCCCAGTTCCTTGCTGCCAGCAGATGTGACCAGAGGTGACGGAAGCTGGGTAGCCACTAATGCAGTGAGGGGGCAGGAAGGCCCATCGAGGGGCGCAAGGGGTGAGAGGGCAGCAGCAGGCTGAGGGCAAGGGAAACTGGGCAGGCTGAGAACACCACAGGTGACCAGGCTCTTCCAAACGATTCCCCTAATTTCTTGAGTTTGGCTAAGAGGCATCTAAACACAGTTGATTAGATTTCACTCATCTAGTTAGTTATATTCGATTATATTTCACTCACGTAAGATCCTGTGAGTTGGATCTTCCTAAAGGAAATGTTCATCTTGATCAGAAATTCTCCAAATTTCTACATGGATGTTTTGAATACCAGCTAAGGTTACCAAAAATTTATTCATTCTTCTAAAACTGATTTGGAAAGGACTTTATTTTAAGACCTGAGTTGGATTTTTCCAGCATGAAAAAAAGTTCAACTAGGAAGTATCTTTTGGAAAATAATTATCTCATGTCTCAGGGGAAAGAAACTGCACTAGTCCTGATGGATTAGTAAAATCGAGTCTTTAGAGTATAAATTACTGCATTTAACGACTGGCCTGAATGTCCACTGACCTTACCCACCTAGAACCGAGGCGTGGTGCAGATTCTGACTCTGACATTTAGCAGTGAGACCTCAGCGCCTAGCACAAAATAGACACTCACTAGGTATTTGTGGAGAGAATGAACTCTGTCTATTCAAGCTTCATCTGTCAAATGAGGATGGGGCCTCTCTGATGTAGAACCTCAGTCACTGCAGGGTCCGATGGAGGATAAATAAAATGCTAATTGTGAAAAAGACTTCATAATCTGAAAAGGTGCTTTATCTGAGTGTGTGGCTCGCTTGGAAGGCGTGGAGACAACCCTTGAAGCTTTCACGGGATGAGAACTGGACATTTCCACTGCTGCCCCAAACCCAGGGTGTGGGAAGTCCCAGAGGGTACGGGGCTGCTTAGACTCAGGTTCTTGAGCTCTGGATGGTTTTAGGGGCCCAGCACGACAGCACAGCCTTCAGTGGCTGAGTCACAGGCTGGGATGGGAGTGGAGGGGAGACCTTTAGTGTTCATGGTACTTCCCAGATTCCGGCCTTTGAGACCGCTCACTTCTGCAGCCTCCTAACTGGCTTCCTGCCTCCAGATGGGTTTCGTCCTGTTCATTCTCACTCTGCGGTGATCTTCCTAACAACAGATCGAAGCTGCTCCTTTCTCTCTCGGAGCCCTGCACTGGTTCTGCACTGGGCCTGGGAAAGCCTGAGCTTTGTGACACAGCACACAGGCCTTCAGGGCAGCTTTGGTGTCCCCTGCAAAGTATAGGTCCCTAATCACCCCCCTGCCCCCTTCCAGGGCTGAGGGAAGTGCCCTCATTGGACTCCCATAGCCTCCACCCCGCCTAGGCCCTCCTGTGTGCCAGCAGGGATCACACTGCACTGTCACTGTGTGTTCACAGGCTGTCCCCTCACTGGACAGTGAGCCCCTCCAGGGAAGGCCTCTGCTGTTTGCCCCATCCTCCCAGTGCCAGGAAGGCATGGGCCCGGCTCCCCGAAGGTCCTTGTAATTCTCTGTTGAGTGAAGGCTGTCGATGGAGTACTAACATCTCAGGAGGACACCTGAGCCTTTAAAATCCTCTCCCTTGTTAATTCCAGGGAAGCCTAGTGGCCAAAATGCTTCTGTGACCCTTGGTCAAGAATGACGGAGTCACTGAGCTTAATGAAAGGAGGGAGGCCAGGCAAGGATCCTGCCCCTGTAAACCCGGAGCTTACTCTCATGCCACACCCTCTTCGTGTCCTCATAAAACCACCATAAAACCTGCCTTCAGCTACTGCGTGTGTCCCTGATGATCAGATTTGCATTTGAGAAAGAACATGCTGGCTGCAGAGAGGCCGAGGACTGGGGGCGGGGGCACACTGTGTGTGGGGAGCAGTGGAAGCCGTGAGCACCATATTCTTCTCTCAGCCTTTCCGGCGCTCTGTGTCCAGGTGCACAGTAGGGCTACACTTCCGCACCTCTTCTGAAATGAAGCCAGGTGACTCACCCTGTCTAGTGAACTGTGCTCAGAGTGGACCTCTTCTGGGAAAAGCCAAGGAGAGATCTGTCACACTCCCTCCCTTCTGTGGAGGGGACTGTGGAGGCTGGCGTCAGGACCAAGCCTCTACCAGCCCGGGTCCCGGAGGGACCATCGTGAGCAGCAGCCTGCCTCCTGCCAGCCACACGGGGCACAAGCAGATGAGTCTTAGTTGTGCTGATGGAGGTCTGGTGGTTGCTTGTTACTACAGCACAGCTCAGCCTGCCCTGACCAACACACTGCTTAGGAGGCCACCGCGGAAGATGAGACCAGGTGAGAGGTGAGGCCGACTGGACCAGAGCGGGGAGGAAGGGAGGGACAGAGGGCACAGCTCTGATACAGACCCAGGGGGAAAATCTGACAGGGCTTGTTGATGGTTTGGCCACAGGCATGGAGAAAGCTCCTCCAGCAATCATCTGTCCTTTCGTAGGGGCTGGCTTGCTCAGATCTTTCCAGGAACTCGCAGGTTCTTTGAGCTAAGATTCCCATCTGTTTTCATATGCAGGGTCAAGTGCTGACTTGCTTCTAAGCTGCGAGAGACCACAGGGACCTGGGTCACTGCTGTAGTGAGGAATAGTCTTGTCACAAAGGTGGAAATTGAAGCCCAGCTGCTGTAATTTACTGGTGACACCTAATGTGCTGTTACGGCTTTCCAAGCAGCATCGAGTTTAACACAGAGATGGGGAAACTGAGGCTCGGAGAACGTAAAAGCCTTCCCAAGCTAGGAGGTGGCACAGCCGAGACCTAGAGCCAGGCTCTAACGCCGGGTCTCCATGGCTGGAAATTCTCAATGCTGCCTAACCATCAGGGGCAAAGTAACTGCTCAGCGAAGGAGGCTGTGTGTGCGAGGGGCTGCACTCTCCTCCGAGTCAGGGACAGAGAGTGGGGTGTGCACACCTCCCAGCTGCTCCCTGCACGACAGTCGCCCTCACGGAAGTGTTTGGGCGTTGGCAGAGTTCCGGACCTCTCTCAAGTCCACGCGTCACTAGTGCTCCTGCATAAACATCAGGGGGCTGAGTTCTGTTCTTGGCTGCATGCACGCGGGCACTGGCTCCACGCTCCCACGGATTCCAGGGAAACCGGACTGTGGGGCGTGGATGCCTGCCTTGGTGCACTTCCCATCAACGCTCAGGGGATTCGGAGTTGCATGGTTCCCACCCAAGCAGAAACAAAAGCCGCCTTCACAAAACTCACTGGCGCCACTGAGACATATTTTCACCTGCCGTTAATTCTCTTTCTTTCTCCATGTATTTTACAGCAAGAAATAACAGTCCCCAGCCAGTCTCTATGCTGTGTTTGTGGATGAAGATCTCAGGTTTTAGAGTCAGGAAGACCTCCCAGATTCATGGGCAGCTTCTCCACGCGCATGCTCTGTGACTTTAACCACTGACTTAACGTCTCTGAGCCTGTTTCGTCATCTGGAAGATGGGTAAATAGTGATAACCTCACAGGGCTGTTGGAATAATTAAGGGAAGAGCTCTATGTGAAACATGCACACTCTGGTGCCTGGCACATAGTAGGTGCTCAATCGATGGTATTTATTTTCATTCAGTACTTTTGATCTGGCATTTGGAAACATCCTGCTACAAAATTATACACATTTAAATCTGCATTCGTAGCATGGCGGAGTTGAAGAGTTGAAGGGCATTTAGCAATAATTCATGCTTTTTAAAGCGTGAGTTAAAAAAGGTCAGGCTTTTTAAAACATTAGTAAAGATGAAATTTCATGTGGAAACCTAATATATAAAACAGTTAAAAATGGGACTGCTCTGATTGACGTGGGAGTGCGGCCCCCAAGGCTCCTCAGAATGAGGCAGAAAAACATCCATTAAGGGAAGTTGAGGATTTGGCCACAGTGACCCACTGGGAGAGAAGGTTCAAACCCTGCTTTTCCTGTGTAGCTCTGGCAAGTCCTATGAAGGAGGTGTGATGGTACCTGCCTGGCAGTGTTGAAAACTGAAATCCTACTGTGGACGAACCACCACAGTCAGCTTCCCTCTGCTGGCTGCTTGCTCTTGGAGAAGTACAAGGCTGACCAGCCAGGCCAGGCTGGGAAGGCGCTGAGTGCAGGCGGACCCCAAAGCACCCTCGTGAGGCTCTGCCCAGCTGGCACTATCCTCAGCCAGCCCGAATGCCCCCTGTGCCCCTGGCAGCCCCATCCCTTCACTCCCTGGGCTCTGGACAGCGGGGCGGCCACCTGCTGAGCCTCCACACATGCCCTTTTGTTCAGACCATGCCCTCAGCACACACCACCCGCTGTGCTCCTTGAGGGGCTCCGCTGGGTTCTGTAATAAGTGTCCTCACCATTCGGGACGGTGGTGTGGGGGTGGGGTGGGGAGGATTAAAGCCCTTTTCTGCCCTCAGGCTTCTTAAATGTGACCTCCCTGAGTTGAAATGTGATGGGATCACTGCCACTCCTCCGCTTCCACTGCCCGCAAACCTTCAGCTCTTCCCTGTCTATGGGTGACATGCATCTGCTTGGTGGCCTCAGGCAGAACCGCGGACATCAGGTTTGACCCTGTCTTCTTTTCTGTTACAACCAATGGGATGGCAGGACTTGCCAATTTTCCACCTGAGCCTCTCTTGGTGAAGTTTTTTTAAATCATAAAGACCGTGTTCCTTCGTCCTTTCAGGGCTTCCACCTCTCACCTGGACTCTGGGCTCCAGCAGCCCCTGATTAGTCTCCTGCCTCCTGCTCTCCCGGTGCTAACATTCTAGCGGGGAAGAGGATGGTTCGCATCCAGCCAAATACATGAAGTCATCACAGCCTGTGATCAGCTGCATGAATGCAGAGTCCAGTGCTGTAAATGCACGTGATATAGAGGCGGCTTTGAAGCTAAGACCTGCAGGAGAAGAAGGAGCTGTTCATTCTAAGGGCATGGTGGGTGGGAGACCACTGCAGGTGGAGGGAACGGCTTCTGCCACAGCCTTGAGATAGAAAACGGGAGGCAAATGCAGGACTGAAAGATGGTGGCCTGAGCAGGATGAGGACGGGGAAGAACGGGACGGGTGGCACTGGGTCAGAGGGGCCAGCAAAGGCTGGGTCTCACTGGGTA
>CAUYQU010064782.1:0-32954 GCA_963574635.1 Cheracebus regulus | reverse complement strand
AGATATTATACTGTGGTATCTGTCAGAGGCTTTTCGAGAATATGAAGAAGTATTTCTTAACTTTTGTCTCCCTATTTTATATGTGTGTGTATATATATACATATATATATATATATATATATATATATATATTTTTTTTTTTTTTTTTTTTTTAGTAGAGATCGGGTTTCACCATGTTGGCCAGGCTGGTCTCAAACTCCTGACCTCAAGTGATCTGTCTGCTTTGCCCTCCCAAAGTGCTTACATTACAGGTGTGACCCACTGCTCCCGGCAGGACGTGCTTTTTTCTATGTGTGCCTGCCGCCTTTCTTGTTCCTTTCTTTCTTCTTCTCCTTCCTCTCTTCATTTCTTAAGTAATGGACTACGCAACTTCCTAATATTGATACATGTTTAACTTTTATTTAGTGCTTGCTGTGGTCCAGGAGAAGCCAGGAGTTTTATGTATATCACTGGATTTATCTCTGAAACAACTCTATCCTGTGGATATTATAAATGAGAAAACTGAGGATCAGAGCAGTAATTTGTCCAAAGTCACACAGCTAGTGAGTACATTTATGGAACTTGGTCAATCATCTTTAGCTTATCTAAAACGGTGCCTCTTTGGTCTAGCTACCCCTGTACTACTTCTCTATTCATCTTCACAGAATTTATTATAGCCTCTTATTGTACCAAAAATTGTACTATATATGTTGACCTATGTCTCCCTACTGGAATTTAGGCTCCTTGGAGGAAGGGACCATACCTTTTTGCTTCCCAGATCTCTATTGTATTAGCCACTGAAATCCATATGGCTTAAGTGATGGAACCCATGAATGAATGGAACATACACTGGTTGGGTTTCTTGAGGTAGATATTCTTAACTGCCTGACTCCATTACAAACTCCCGCCCGCATACATAATTTCTACCTCTTGGTATAGAACTTGCTATACAGTTGCCCTTTTTTGAGTGCTTAATATGTGCCAGGCTTTATTTTTATAATTTTACTTTTCATAATAATACTACAAGTGAAGTATTTTTATCCCTATTTTGCCAATGGGGAACTTAAAGATTAAGAGGAAACTCACCCGAGTTCATTCAGTTAACAAACAGGGAACATATCTACTCCTAAACCATCCACTCCACCCTCTGCTTCTGGACAGAGACCTTTCATGAGTGTTGGTTGGTGACAAGAACATGAAACTACATAGTTTGGAAAATTTTCAGTGTTTAAGTCAAGTTGATGACCAAAGGATAGCCAATATTCCTCATTCATTACTTGCAGGTGGGAAGACATACCATATATAAATTTCCAAGCCATAGCACCCGAAATTTCCTTTTATGTTTTCATTTATTTTTCCTACAAAATACATTTAACCAAAAATATTAAACATGTCTTAGGCAGTAGGATATCTTTCAACCAGAAGCTACTACTGATTAGATTGACTCTAGTCTCCATGTTCCCTTTCCAACCATGGGATTATCATTTTCTTAGACAATAAAATTAGTGGGGAGAGAGAGACAGATGATTAATAAGCTTATAAAACTAGGCCTTGAGTAATTATAAGTTTATCATTTTCCCAGTAAATAAAGCAAGAAGACAGAGGAGATGCTGTATTTTTTTATTTTTGTCAATAATATCCTAACGAGAATTAGATTTAAAAAATAGTCATGCATCACTTAAAGACAAACATCTGTTCTGAGAAATGTCATCACACAATTTCATCATGGTGTAAACATTATAAAGTGTACTTACACAAACCTAGATGTTACAGCTTACTACATACCTAGGCTTGGGGTATAGTCTATTGCTGCTAGGCTACCAATCTGTACAGCATTTTACTGTACTGAATACTATAGGCAATTGAAATACAATGGTATTTGTGTATCTAAACATACTTAAACATACAAAAGGTACAATAAAAATACAGTATGAAAGATTTTTTTAAGTGGTACATCTGTGTAGGGTACTAACATGAATGAAACTTGCAGGTCTGGAAGTTGTTCTGAGTGTCAGTGAGTAATGAGTGAATATAAAAACCTAGAATGTTATTGGATACTACTGTAGATTTCATAAATACTGTATACTGAGGCTACTCTAGGTTTATTAGAAAACTTTCTGTCTTCAATAATAAACTAACCGTAGTGTATTAGAACATTTTTACCTTATAAATGTTTCAAATGTTTTAACCTTTTGAATATTAAGTATTGCTTAGCTTAAATCACAAACACATTATACAGCTGTAGAAAATAATTTCTTTACATCTTATTCTATATGTTTTAGTCTATTTTCAATTTTTTTTTTACTTTTTAAGCTTTTTATTAAACATTAAGATCCAAACACACACCATAGTGTAGGCCAACATGGAGTCAGGACCATCAATATCAGTGTCTTCTACCTTCACATCTTGTCCCACTGAAATGTCTTCAGCGGCAATAACATGCACGGAGCTGTCATCTCCTAAGATAACAATGCCTTCTTTTGGAATACTTCATGAGGGACCACCACCATCCCATGGGTAGTGAGTAATGCTACAATGTTACGACAGTTATGATATCACTAGGTAACAGGAATTACAGTTCTGTTGTAATCTTACAGCACCACAGTCATATATGCGGTCTGTCATTGACCTAAATGTTGTTATGCAGTGTAAAGCTGTATGTCAGGCAGTTTGTTAACCAAAATTAGCATCAATACTTACCTGTGGCCTGTAGTGTAACACAAATGTCACATACTGTTTTCTATTGATTCTTGTATCACTTTTACACTCAAGTCTAATTATCCTCTATATGTAAACTTTAGTTATGGTTTATATATAATTAACTTTTTATTATATTAACAAGTATAACTTGTTACATTATAAATGCCTAAGAATATAAGTTCCTAATAGTTTAACATTATTTCATGAGTTTCTATATGTTCCTCCCATATCAGAGAACATCTTGGAAGAAAAGAAAGCATCTTCCAGTGAATTTTTCTCCATGAAGATCATGCTGAATTTCATCTTTCCATTTATTTTTTTCTCCTTTGTTCCTCTAGAGGGTTATGATCATTGGGCAGCTTGGTAACCTACTTTAAACAACATTTAGTATAGCAGTAAATATGTGTGAGCACTAAAGAATAAAATTAAACAGTATTAGTGAGAATAAATAATTTATTTAAAACATTTAACAATAACTTTTATTTTCATTTGCTATAAGTGATATGTTTCCATTCTAAGCAAAATAAACAAATTGGTGGAAGATACTTTGTCACTTACCTGGCCAGCAGTGACAAGTGTAATTGTCAACACTGTCCTCACATATAGCATTATTGTGACAAGGTTTTGACCAACAAGGGGGCATCAAAGTCTCACAGTGTGTTCCTGTGAATCCACTACCCGTGCAGTTACAGCTATATCTGGAGAGTGAATGAAATTTTCATGTCAACTCTTGGTCATATTGAGATCAGATACCTTTATATTGTTTCTTCATCTGTCCATCAACTCAAGACCTATGGCATAGTCTTACTACCCCAAAAACTATGGGGAATTAGCTATACGGGACTGAATGCATGATGTATTTTCTTTCTTTCTTTTTTTAATGAATGAGAGGTTCTTATGTTTCCCAGGTTGGCCTTGAAAGTATAGCCTCACCTCCTCAAGTGCCAGGACAACTGGCCTGAGCCACCGCAGCTCCTATGATGTATTTTCATATTAATGTCTTATTATCTTTAAAAATTTTTAAAGAACAGCTTTATGCAAACCATGACTATTTACTTAAGTTTCTTTATTCATAAATTGTATATAGTACCTATGTTACAAAGTTATTGTGACAATTAAGTATGCATATAAAGAATAAACACAGTATCCCACATATCTGAATGTACTAAATATGTTGCTAGTAAATACCACTTAATAAAATTGTTAATTTTTTTAAGGTGGTAGAGAATGATTTATAACATCATGGCACTCTGTTATACAGAGAGGCCATTAATAAGGTCCCATATGAAAAATGAAACAATAAATTATGAAAAGCTCAGGAAAAGTCTTCATTAAGTGAATTGTGACTTATGTTCTCTTATTTTTAGATTGCAAGAATATTTAAGTCTTGCTATTTCTAATTATTCAGGGATTGAGTGGAATTATCAAATAGTCCCAAAATACAAATCTAATGAAGAAAGTTGTTGATTTTATTAAGAGGGGACTTTTAATTTAGGTTTGGGTCTCCAAGGATTTAGTATTGTAAAAAATAGACCTGCACACTCAGGGTAGGCAAAATGAGGGTCTTGGGAAAAGAAAACCCATGAATTACAAAGCAGGTAGAGTCCTCTTTGCTATGGCTTTGTGTTTTTATTACCAAAGCAAATATTATAAGTGACTATAATTTTCATATGTGTTGTTAGAAATCTATTCATGAATCCATTTGTTCAATTAAAAATACCTACTAAAGGGCTGGGCATGATGGCTCACGCCTGTGATCCCAGCACTTTGGGAGGCGTAGGTGGGCGGATCACTAGGTTAAGAGATTGAGACTATCTTGCCCAACATGGTAAAACCCCATCTCTACTAAAAATACAAAAATTATCTGGGCGTGTTGGCATGTGCCTGCAGTCCCAGCTTCTTAGGAAGTTTGAAGCAGGAGAATCGCTTGAACCTGGGAGGCAGAGGTTGCAGTGAGCCGAGACCACACACCACTGCACTCCAGCCTGGCGACAGAGTGAGACTCCATCTCAAAAAATGTACTAAAAATCGAGTATTGGTTAACATTAGCCACAAGAACCCTATGTACTCAAAGGGCTTGGCTGGCTAGCTAGTGGACCTCAGTTCATGAAATTAGAAGCTTCATTTGCATAATTCCTTTGGTCTCTCTTTTTTTTTTTCAGTTCTGATTTACCCATATATCTCATAGCAAACATTTTAAATTTTTGTGAGAAAATAAAGTCAGGTTGTTTTGAGTCGATATTATGACTATAATCTCAACATTTAGGCAATAAGAAATAATGGTACAATAGAGAAATTATTCATGGCATATTCAAGTGAGGAGAAAAAAAGATAGTAAAGTTTCAGCCTTGTTTTGGTTTACATTTCCATCGGAATCAAAACGTATGTCATTTCTGTCCTGATGCTTTTTGGAAACAGTGAAGTATGGAGGGTGAGCCTCCTTTTCCTCTGGAGGTATTGTGTGGAAACTTCCACTATGGTCTGTCTGTCTTTTTGTTGGCCAGTTACGTATCTCCAGGAATGTAGATTTACTCCCCTAGAGCATTATTGGGGCACAACTAAAAGTAGAGACAAGACACGGAATGTAATTAAAAGTTATATTTTATATTTTACAAAAGAATGTACAACACATTGTTCTATTTAAAATTTTAGGGCCGGGCATGGTGGCTCACGCCTGTAATCTCAAAACTTTGGGAGGCCAAGGCAGGTGAATCTCCTACGGTCAGGAGTTTGAGACCTGCCTGGCCAACATGGTGAAACCCCATCTCTATTAAAAATGCAAAAATTAGCCGAACATGCTGGCAGGCGCCTGTAATCTCAGCTACTCGGAAGGCTGAGGCAGGAAAATTGCTTGAACTTGGAGGTGGAGGTTGCAGTGAACCAAGATCACACCACTGCACTCCAGCCTGGGTGACACAGCAAGACTCCATCTCAAAAAAATAATCTATTATTTTTTTGCAAATATTCAAAGCATATGTGCCTTTTATTGCTCTCCATTTGACTCTGTTCACTTTGAAATTAGATTTGGGATAAATTATGTCTTATTTACTAAATAAAGGAAACCTGGATTCTGGTCCTTTTTTGCAGAGAATCAATTGTGTGAACGTGTGGGCGTTTTCTCACTTCCCTAAGCTTTAGACTCCTTATTGTTATATGGAAACATTAATACACATCTTGCCTTCCACTGACCTATTGAAGGATCAAACAAGATAATTGTAAGTGCTAATTTTGTTAAAGATTGTTAAGCATTTGATAACTCAGTATTGTGGCTTAAATAAGTACTAGAAAGTTCTTCAGTATGTTGTGGCTTAAATAAGTACTAGAAAGTTCTTTTTAAAATGTTTTATATGAGCTTAATTACTGTTACCCCATTTATTATATTCATCATATTGAGGTGTAATTTATTGCTGTTCTTTTTTGCCTGAAAGCCAACAATAGACTTCAATTTGAAGCAGAATCACATAGCTATTTCTCACCATTATGCTTTCTCAAAAGCATTCACACAATTCCCCAAACACATGGAAATTAATTCAGGATATAAGTACTTAAGTATTATTGCCCTTTCCAACATGGTTTATAAAACATTTTTAAGGGATTTATTGTTGTCACCTGATTTATATCCTTGACATATAGATACAACCTTATATACACATATAGAATAATCCCCAGCTGTGTTTTTGCACCTTTTCTATCTACAGCAGGTTTATTTCATGGAATTGAAAAATTGGCTATTTTCCATAGGATAAGCAGTTCTAAACTATTACAAGAATGACTTGTAAAATCTTCCCTCTTGAGACAGATAGTCTCCAAAGGATATCTTTTTTAGTGAAATCTGAATGTTTTCTTCTGTGGATGTATAAAGTTACCCCCAAGTTTTAAGCTGAGAATGTGAGAGCTCTAAATTCAACAGAGTGGTAAAATAGTTCTTGGTCAGGGAGTTCTAAGACAATCACCCAACGCAAGAGAAAACCTACCTGTTTCCTCCGTCCACACACAGCCCTCCATGGAGACACGGCTGACTGGCGCACTCATCAATGTTGAGTTCACAGTGATCCCCTAGGAATCCAGGGGCACAGTCGCAGAAATAAGCCCCCAGAGCATCCCGACAAGTTGCACCATTTAAACAAGGCTGGGACCAACATTCGTCAATTTCCAATTCACAGTTTACACCTTTTAAAAAAGTCAGCACAGAAAAAACAGAAAAAGTTTTAGTAAAGTGTTCATATTTTAGCAATTTGACAATGCTTTGTTTACTAGAGTACTTGTCAAATGTTCTGTTACCCAAAATAATTTCCCCCCTTAATTGTAATTGATATTAACTTTTGGTGTGCGTATGGGAAGTTGCACAAGGCAGAGCAGCTGTTACAAAGAATTATTGCATGCAACAGCTTGTGGTGTTTCGTGCGTGAAAACAAATAAGCCATTTTTAGAACAAAGTTTATTGTTAACTGCACTTTTGTTGAAAGCCTAAAAGTGGCTGTTTGGTGTTTTTCCATTATTTTTAACACTTAATTTAGTAAAGTAGCAGAGAGGATAGTGGGTGAGAGCTCAGACTCCAAAGCCAGACAGTGTTTTGGGATCTTGGCACAGCCACTTATTCACTGTATGATCTTGGGCAAGTTTCTCAACCTTTCCATGTTTCAGCTTCCTCACGTGGAAAATGACTATAGTTGCAATTACCTCAGGGAACCCTTATTATAATTAAATGTGTTCAAAAGTACTTATAACAGTACCTGATACATACTAAGTATTTGCTAGAGAAGAAACACTTTTTTTCCCACAAAAAATTTATTGTACATATGTGATGTGCAGTTATTGATCTAAGTGCTCATTTTGTATAGATATTTTTATTTTAATTTTTCTTTTTGTAAAATATTACTTTTAAATACAAAAACTTGTGACAATATAATTAATGGCATAATTAGAAGCTATTAACAGTTCATTTTAAGGTAATGTTACATGAAAAAAACTATACTTCTCCCCCTATAAATAGTAGGTTAAGTATTATTTGCTAAGCAAAATAAATTTATGATTTATACAAGTTGTAGTAATATTGAAATAACAAACTATTTTATTGAATGTCGAAATAGTATTTGATATACAATAATCATATTTGCATGTAAGTTTTAAAAGACACAACGGGAGGAATATTTATACTTACCCATCTTTATTTCTGTGTTTCTAACCCCAAATAATAAATTATATATTAAAATGATATTGAAATATTTTCAAATAACTCAGAAGTCAGCAGTAGTTTGATTGATTCATGCCAATTTTCCTTGACAGAAAATACAGCAGGATAGTCTAACACCATTGATTATTTACAACTGTTACTAGATTCTACAAATACCCAACATAAAAGAGAAGCCAGTATATTAAGTTTGACAGTTTTTTGAAAAACTTAAACATTAAATTTATGTCTGTAAAAATGGAAATTTTTGCAGTGGCACTTGTTTCTAGAAAAATGGCTTTTTCTCTGTGGCTCGGCTATTTCTTACCCAGTCTGTGAATGAGATTTTCCATAGCTGTTTTACTTGGCATAACCAAGGTCAAATAAAAGATCTTGGAATTGGCCAATTCCATTGACCTGGGTTCTCATTCTAGTTTTCCTTTTGTAACATTCTCTCTTTTCAGCAATGTTTAATGTTTTAATCTCTCCTATATAAAATAAAACAATAATATATATATAATCTTTCTATTTTTCAAGAGTGTACGAAAGACGAAAACAAACTTTTAAAACTTTTTTCCATATAACTATCTTCAACAGATATAGCTACTAAAACTATAATGTGTTAGTACTCAGTAATTATAAGATGCAAAATTACTACCCCTAAATTGACACTGTTTTATCATGACTTTATGTAAAGTGAAGTATGCTCATTCAGGAATATTTGGTCAACGTGAATTTTCACAGAGCTCTTTGTTTGGAGGAAACTGGCACTTATGGAATACCTATCACATAGATGGGCAGGAAAAGGTAATTTCACTTGCATTCCTTTACTTCGTTGCTTATATTTATAGGTATAGAAAAAGAGAGATTCAAAGAGCTTCACTGACTTGCTTGCATCACACAGCTAGCAAATGTCAATGTTTCCACAGTTCTTGTCTCCTTCTAGTCCAGTTCTTGTCAGTTCACTTTTCTGTGGTGCCCTTGCCTATATGACATTGGATTATGTCCTTTGATATTTTACCTATCTGTATTTTCTGTGAACTATTAACATATAAAGCTAAACTGGTGGTTTAAACTTTGTTTATGCCTTTGTAAATTTTATCTTTCATAATTAAAATAAAATCCATAAATTCATTTTAATCCATAAATTCATTTTACATATGCATTTTATATATTACATATATATGCATTATATATATATGCATTTTATATGCATTTTATATATTACTTCCTAATGCATAAGAAATACATTTTAAATGTATTTATATGTTATAGCTCAAATACCTTGACTTTAACATGGTCCTAATACATATATAAGAATGTGAATCAATAGTTTAACTGCAATTGCAATTCAAACAACTATTTACTTTTGGAGTAACTTATTTGTATTATTTTTTCCATTTCTTATTGTAGTTTATCACTGTTATAGAAATACACAAAAGTGATTTGGTCTATATCTGCATTATGCCAAAATAGCCAGATAACAAGTGATAAAAGTCCAGACTGTTATTCAGGTATTTTTGCATTTACAGATACTTGGCTTCACAAATAAGACATCTGGATAACTGACTATGATTTTTCATTTTTATTTGGATGTTTGCTGCCAAGTGCTTACAGCCATTAAATATATACAATTAATCAACTTTCCAAAAAGTACCTGAACTGTGTGGTCCCTTAAATTTAGAAATATTCGTTGTATGACCGGTGTTATTAAGTATGACACCGTGTCATTATAACCCTATGTAGCAATAGAAATTGGATGTAGTTACAGTGGGTAGCACTTCTGTGGCTGATTCTCTAAGAAATGGGAAAAATTTTACTGTGAAATTCTATCACAAAAATTCATCCATACATCAAAATTCTGTTGGAATTGGTTCATAGTTAAGTATGGAAAAAAAGAAAATAGAAAGGGTAGTGGCATCCTGTAAGGGGTAGTTCCCCTTACAGGATGAGGGGAACTTTCATCCCCCACAAAAAATGTATAGGACAGGATTAAAAATATTCCTCTGACCTCAGGAACTTTGGTGACTCATTATTACTAAGACTGCAGTAATATCTGCAGTGACATCTATACATAAATATAGGTGACTGTATTAGAGTTCTCTAGAGGGACAGAACTAATAGGATATATGTATACATGAAAGGAAGTTTATTAAGGAGAATTGACACATGTGATCACAAGGTGAAGTCCCACAACAGGCTATCTGCAAGTTGAGGAGCAAAGAAGTCAGTAGTGGTTCAGTCTGAGTCCAAAAGCCTCAAAAATAGGAAAGCCAACAGTGCAGCCTTCAGTCCATGGGTGAAGGCTCGAGAGCCCCTGGGAACCACTGGTGTAAGCCCAAGAGTCCAAAAGCTGAAGAACTTGGAGTCTGATGTTTGAGGGGAGGAAGCCTCCAGCATGGGAGAAAGATGAAGGCCTGAAGACTCAGCAAGTCAGCTTCTTCCACTTTCCTCTGCCTGCTTTTTTTAGTTGTACTGGCAGCTGATTGGATGGTGCCTGCCCACACTGTAGCGGGGTCTTCCTGAGGGTGGGTCTTCCTGAGGGTAGTTCTTCCTCTCCCAGTCCACTGACTCCAATGTTAATCTCTTCTGGCAGCATCCAGAAACACGCAGATATGCCCAGAAACAATACTTTGCATCTTTCAATCCGATCAAGTTGACACTTAATATTAACCATCACAGTCACCTAAGATATCAGATTGCCAATTCCTGATAGTCAGGGATAGTTCCACTTTGAACTACCCAATTTTCACTAACTTTGAAAAGTTTAGAAATTTTCTGGCAACCAAATATTTCTAGAATTATAATTTCAAAGAAGGATTGAAATTACATGCCTTTCTCTAAAGTACTAAGTAAAAAGGTGAAATTAGAAGAGGTTCCCAAATTCACTGGTTTTGATAGAGAAATAATATCTCTGATAAATAATTTAAGAGTGCTCATTTTCTTTTTATAGAACAGATAATTAATTTAAGGTAAAAAGCTATCCCATTTCATATTCGTTTTCTTGACAATGTGCTTTCTGGATTCCCAGAAAAGGCTTCTTAACTCACTTCTTTCTTCCCTTTCCACTTCCTCCTTTCTCCTTTACTCTTTTCTTTTCCTTTCTTCCTTACAGCATCATTCTCCCTTTTCTCCTTTTATTTATACAGCAATGTTGTATTATCTGATATGAGGAGAGTCCCCCTTGGACAAATCTTCACCTTATATATCCCTTAGGTATGAGAAGGACCAGGGCCATTCCTGCCCTATTTCCTATTCCCCTTTGTAACCTAGGCATCTATTCAAAAGATACCATGAGGAGAAGCTGTCACATCAGAACTCAAGAAAAGTGACACTAAAGTGTGACTTTAAAGTGTCACTTTTTAAAAAAGTGACACTTAAGTGCAAGAAGCATCAGTTCAAGTATCCTGGATTATCTTATTATCAACTCAGCATGGTTATCACTCCTTCCTAAGAAGACATCCTTTGAAGAAGGAGATGCCAGGTATACATTTTCTCAATTCTCCTTCTCTAGATGGCTCATGGTTTGAGTTGCCAACCAGAGGCACTTCCAGGTTTGGAAGGCAGAAGAGAAGCTATGATTCTGTAGAAATTGTTCTGACCAGTCTCACACACAGGCAGATGTGATTCATGGCAGCTTCCTAAGGTATAAAGAGAACCACCAATGTTATTGCTGTAAGATGGGATAGTTGAACATTCTCAGAGATTCTTCAGAATTACAGCACCTTTATAGGAGCCTTTTAAAAACTCCTACTTTGGTGTTTTGAGCTAAGACCTTTGCTAGCAGCTTCTTTGATTTTCCCTTCCTCATCTATTCCAAACATGTCCAAGCAGAGCTAGCTAGCTTCATGAGTTTTACGAGCTTGCTACCTTTGCAGTCATCCAGTGCCCTGAGCTTAGAAGGAGCTTGCACTCATTTGCTTGGTCTTGCTCTCAGTTCTGGAGGCAACAAGATGACATCAAGGTGTCATTAGGATTGGTTCCTTCTGAAGGTGGTGAGGAAGAATCTGTTCCATGTCTCTACCCTAGATTTCTGGTGGTTTTCTAGCAAACTTTGGCATTCCTTGCCTTGTGGAAGCATCCTCCCTGATGTCTGCCTTCATCTTCATATGTCATTCTCCTAGTATATGTGTCTGTGTTCGAATTTCTCCTTTTCATAAGGACATTAATTATACTGGATTAGGGCCCCGACCTACCCTAGTATGACTTTCTCTTAAGTAATTACATTTGCAATAGCCCTGTTTTCAAATAAGTTCACATTCTGAGGTACTGAGTTAGAACTTCAACATAGGAATTTGAAGACACAATTTAATCCACAACAGACTCTAAGTTTGGCTAAATGTTCTGCTACCACTTGAAAATTTTGAACAAGAGACCACACATTTTCATTTTGCATTATGTAAATTATGTTGTATAGCTTGTTCTGTGTAAAAGCCCTTAATTGTTATATTAAACTCTTTATACCTGAGCTTTATAGAATGGCTTCTTTTTTCTTGATGAAATCTTGATACAGACCTCAGACGGGAAATATTTGGTTGAAATACTCAAACAAGCAGAACTGTTCAGTTTTTGGCTCAACCCCTGAGTGACACAAGAAAAGCAGAGAGCCAAAAAGACAAAGCAAGTGTCAACATCCCATACTCTTGATCCCACCCTCGGTGAGTTGACAATTGGCTACAACCCCACATAAGTGTTTTAGTTTCAGGAGAAAGGTTGTCAGTGTCCCCATTTTTCTTCTAGAATTTTGGAAAGACATCAGGCCACACAATTTCTAAGCCACCATAGCACAGAAGGGCAGAGAAGAGGAAACTTCAGAAGACCTGGATGGATGGAAATGAGATAACTTTTAGAGAATGCTTGTTGAAAGCATGCAAAGCAGTCAAACGTTTTCTCAAATGACTGAGATGAGCTAAGGAATTGTAAAAACGGTACCTGCTATTGTTGCTTTCCTTCCTCCCCTTTTCCTTTGACCATTCGTCAAGGAAAAGTGGAAAGAACATAAATTTTTTAGGTAGACCATCCAGGACTGAGCTCTTCCCTGTCACTAATTAAACACTGAGGTTGGATACAGTAAATGCTACACCAATGGTAGGCATTACCTATAGTGTGTTTGTCATTTCCTGCATTCTTTCCTTAATTGTTTGGAGTAGTAGAATAAAAAATGTTTGAAAAGTGATTGGAAGCAAAGACAACTCTAAAAGAGAGTTTAGAATAGCCATTCACTTATCAATAAATATAAATGACATTACTGGGAGTGTAGAATCTAGAGATGGGAAAAATTTGGAGCAGCCAACATGTCAAATATGATCTTAAAAAAATCAACAATTAATGTAGAAAAAGCAGCAAAGCAATAGTAAATATATAGCTAAAATTAGGTAATAAATACTTGAAGTGGATTAATAGCCTTCCAGCTAGAGAAGAAGGTAGAAAATGGAGCTTTCCAGTACTGGAAAGTTGAAGGTCAAAAACTAGAAGGTTTAGAGAGACGACTGAAAGATGACTGACAGTTAGTCAGATGACTGACACATCCCAGACGCTTCCCAGGAAGTCTGTAATTGTTGGGGAGACAACAAGATAGAGAAGGAGCAAGAGAGAGTGTGGACATGGAGAGGCCAAGCAACTGAGGTCCTGCTAAAAGTTCAATGGAAGCAAGGAAACAAGAAGCCTTAGGATGTGGTGATAATTTTGGTTGTAAAGCAGGTTTGCATGACACTAGGGTATAACTTGAAAATGGATCCATGTATGGCTGTAGTGGAATAGAGATGAAGAGTAAGAAGCTCACAAAATTCCCAAAGCATGGGTCATACAGTTCCAACAATGGCTTCTAACTGCATTTGAGTAAAGTGAAAATTTATTTTAATCTCTTTAATATTTTGTTTTATTTCCCATTAAAATTCTGTCATCACTCTACATGCTAGTTGTATGTCATACCAGACTGTTTGCTTTTCTTCAAACCTACCATATACCTCGACCACTCCAAATTTTCGTACACACTGATCTCTGTCCGGAATGCTTTTTTCCTGCTTGTCACCCAGTGAAGTCATCCTTTTAAAGCTTATGTTAAACGTTCTACCAGTGGACTCATAGGAACAGTGGTTTCATCAGGAAACCCAACCTTCCCTGTTGGCCTTGAGAATCATGGAGATAAGAACTCTTTAAAAAGATTGTGTGGAAAGTAATCTCATTGAATAAATGCCAAGTTTCAGTGAAAGCCATGGGATTAAAAGTGCATTAGGAAAAACAAAAATGTTTGGTTTATCTATCTGTAGTTGCAAAGAGACTATAGGTAGAGAAGCAGGTCATCATTCTAACAGAAGTCAGAAGATTTTTCCCTGTGACATTTTCACATAAGCCAATGTAGTACATTAGCAATCTGTATCTTCAGACCAGATCACCCTTATTATTACTGTTATTATTTTTTGAAATGGAGTCTCACTCGTCTTGCTTTGTCACCAGTGGTGCTATCTTGGCTCACTGCAACCTCCACCTCCCAGGTTCAAGCAATTCTCATGCCTCAGCCTCCTGAGTAGCTGGGACTACAGGCACATGCCACCATGCCTCGCTAATTTTTGTGTTTTTAGTAGAGACAAGGTTTCCCCATGTTGATCAGGCTGGTCTTGAACTCCTGACCACAAGTGATTTGCCTGCTCTGGCCTCCCAAAGTGCTGGGATTATAGGTGTGAGCCCCTGCACCTGGCCCAGATCATCCTTCTGATACTATCTGTAGAATGTCTTCTTCAGTCTTCTCACAGGTGTTGGTAGAGTTTGGCTGTGTCCCCACACAAATCTCATCTTGGATTTCCATGTGTTGTAGGAGGAACTCGGTGGGAGGTAACTGAATCACTGGGGCAAGTCTTTCCTGTGGTGTTCTTGTAATAGTGAATAAGTCTCACAAGATCCGATGGTTTTGTAAAGGAGAGTTTTCCTACACAAGTTCTCTCTTTGCCTGCTGCCAACCATGTAAGATGGGATTTGCTCCTCCTTACCTTCTGCCATGATTGTGAGACCTCCCCAACCATGTGGAATTGTGAATTAAGTAAACCTTTTTCCTGTATAAATCATCCATCTCAGTTATGTCTTTATTAGCAGAGTGAAAATGTATGAATACGGGAATCATTCCACAATTCCAAATACACGATAACCTTCCTCTCCCCGCCCGTGCTGATCTGCCCCACCCCCATGCCTGCCACAACTCGCCTCTCAGTGATTGGTATTATCATCCAGGTCATCCAAGCCATAGTTCTAGTAGTTATCATCTTATTTGCTACTATTCCCCATATCCTTATTAGTCATCAAATCTTATCATTTCTCTCTTAGATGTGGATCTAAGATGCCATCCTTATTGCTGTGACCTTAATTCAACCCACATCATCTCTCATCTGCTCTCACTTCAACTGACCTCTTTTCACAATCACTCTCTACATTTCTATAGAAATGTGATCACTATAAGGTACAAATATGATTATACCATATCTGCTTAAAGTTTTGACATCATCCCTCTCTCTATCTGCTTATCTCTGAAATAAAGCACAATTGCCTTGTAATGCTGTGGAAGCTTCTAAATGATGTGGATTCTACTGGTGCCACCCACAGCAATGTCCTCGAAACTCCACTGTCTCTCGTGACTCTAGGCTGCACATAGGTGTTCCCCTTACTTGTAATGCCCCAATCCTCACTCTCTACTCCCACAGGCCAGCTCCAGTTAGTTCCCAAATATCCAGTTTGTACATCACATGATTCAGGAAACTACACTTACTCATTTACATTTGCCTCTAACAGTGCTCCACTGTGCTCTCAAAATTCCCCTTAATATAAATGTCTATATATATTGTCCTCAATTGCTAATTTTCTATTTTATCTATAAAATTGTGAGCTCCCTGAGGTCAAAGTCTTTGCCCTTAACACCAGTATCTGTGGCACTTAACACATATTATTCAATATAGAAAATGCTCAATAAATGTTGAATGCATGGATAATCAAGTCACGGCTACGGAATTATCAACCACCTCTCCAGGAAGACAAATTGTACACCACAACAGAGTTTCTCAGTGTTTCTACAAGCCTGGGCCATAAATCCGAAGCCCAAAATTCAAACTTGTGGCTTTGGCAAATGTTTAAAATGTATTTTGGTTTCAGAATGATTGTTCCCCAAACTTCTGATCGGTATTTAGAGACTTTGCACTCCAACTGGCATCTTTTGGCATTTAGAGATTCATATTAACATTCTATGCCACAAGATAATGCACGTTACATACTATCAGGATGGAACAGATCTTGACTCTGACGCTGTCTTCATCATTCTTTACAGTGGGCGGGGAGCACACCATGTACGCAGCAAAGTGTTGATAAACCATTCTGAATGCCTTTCTCGTTATCTGCAGAGCCCACTCTTTGTAAATAATTGTAGTCTGGCTTTAGATCATCACCTTAAATTTCAGATTCCATTCAGTGTAGTTGATGCTTAACAGGCCTCTATGCATAATATTTTTCTTCCAAATAAGAATTATGTATGCTATTTTGGGGCTCTTTATGTATATCACATACAACAGTTATCAGTGCAAGTCGGTGACACAAGTGTCAGAGCAATGAGGAGCATTGAACAATGAGGAAGAATGAGAGTATTCAGTTTCATTATAGTGATAGATTTACAGTAGATTCTCCTCCCAGGTATTATAGTGATAATCTGTTTAACATCCCAAAGCAATAAGGAGAGGCTGGATGACTTCCTGTTCTGATTAATAACATTAAATAAGCATAACAATGTTTAGCAAGATGTTATAGGATATTGAGGGTGGATAATTATTATTTGTAGTCAGAACATCTTTGGAATCTTAGCCAATAAAATTTCTGGCTTGTGAATTTAGACACACTTTTCCTAAGGATGCCAAAAATAACAAAATGCTCTTTTGGAATCATTCACTTAAAGCAGGATTCTATCTCTGAAGGACTGCTGAATTTTGTCAATTCTAAGACTCCGTTTTGTCTCTCTCACATTTTTAACTTCTTTAGAACCGAGATGCAATCAGCGGTGTCTTAGTCTCATGTTACAACTTAACCGAATATTTTTTTCTTTCTTAATGATATCTGAAATGTATGTAAGACTGATAATGTATTAAATCAATAGAAAATTTGTCCTAATAAGTGTTATTATTACTCTCTTATATTTTTATTGAACTGTTTTATTATATTTTATTATTTTGTTAATACAACTATTATACTTCTTTTTGCTTCTACAAGATTTGCTTTACTGCCAGACAAAACTGTAATAACCTATGGTTTTCATATTAAGCATTTTTTTTCAGATTTTCTTAATCCTTGTCATATTGTGTCCTTTTAGTACCTTTTTACCACCAGTGAAAGTTTAAGAATGTTCCTGACACTGTTTCAAACCCATCTTCCCAGAATATCATGGAGGGTGAAGCTAGTTCTTGGAAGAGAAAGAAAGGTCTTCTCTTGTCAGCCCTAAAAGTGGAGCATTGGGAGAGAATTCTCCTACGTCCTTGTGTCTAATGATTATGGTTGTCTATTTGGAGGACAGTTTTCTCTCACTCTGTGAGCTCATTCTTCATTCCTCTTCTCCAGTCATTTTTCTCTAAATCCATCTGTATGCCATTTCTCCCACTTTACTCACATCATATATGCCATAAAATGTACCATAAGATAGTACAATATTGTTTTCCCAAGTTAATAGGCACAACTTTCCCCATATACTTTCTATATTTTATATATTTATATACACATTTTTAAAAAATTATGAAAATAGTAAAATATATATCAAATATATGTCAAGTTTAAGAAGTTGGAGTAACCCATTTCAGAGTCTCCAAGATGCTATGTTTGAAAAATGCACTGCTTTTATTAATGGTTTTGGTCTTAATTTTATATTTGTTTAGAAAGATTATAGAAAAATTACAATATTTTCAATTTGTGTTAAATTCATTAATATTAAATGTTATACATTTTCATACTTCCATAATTATGTTATAGTCATAGCAAATTACTTTCTTATGTTTCTCTCCATTAGGATAATTATTATTTCTAAATATGTAAAATTGGTAAAATAGTAATAATTTCTTGAGTTCTTTATTTTACGATATGGCCATTTTAGAAGTTGAATTCTCACCTAGGCATATTAAAATATTACACTTTAAATGTCTAAGTGGTACAGAGAGATTTTGACCCTCAGTTATTCTATTCCTGAGTCGGATTCTAACAGTACTCAAAAAAGAATGCTTTGAAGTAAGCAAGTATAAGATTACTTGAAAGCAATTCAAGTGTAAGAAAATGATACCTGTAAAAAAAAAAAGGCAAATATTGTTAAGACATCATTGGTATTAATTAGTAGCAATGTTTTAAGAGACAGAAATATTGGCAATTAACTCTTTCATAGCCTTAATAGTTTATGGGAAAACTTTTGCTAAATCCATTTCATTCTCACCATGACCCTAAGAGTTAGCTTGTATTACCATGCCAATGCTTGAATAAGGAAATGGAAGCTCAGAATAATCGTTATTTATCAGTACCAAACCTCTAGAGAACATCTATGCTGAGCCTGGAATCCCTGTTTTCTGCTTCCAAATTCGTCTTTCCACCACATCTGTTCTTTACATTACTATATATTTTTCAGCTGATCCCCTTTGCATTCGGACCTGCACACACACCCTGCTGATAATGAGGTAGGCGGAGAAATAGGAGTCACATATCAGAGAGAAAACTGTCTTTCTGACTCATAGATGATAACTTCTTTCTATGTCCTTCTACATGGTAGAAGGGATGAGGGGTATCTCTTGGGCCTCTTTTATAAGGGCGCATAGCCTATTTATGAAAGCTTCCCCACTATGAACTAATTACCTCACCTTTTCATACTATCACCTTGGACAGTATTTCAACATATAAATTTTGAGAGGACCAAACTTCCAGATCATAGCAACTGCTTTCCAAAACATCTCTGAGGTCCTCCCTTGATATTCAACATATTATTATTCAAATAATAATGATAAATGTAGGCAGAGGATAAAAGTTTCAGTTTTACATTCTGAAAGGCATGCATTTTTGCTGTACTCATAGGCCATTTTATTGTTCTAGAAAGATTTCCTGACTCCCACCAGCATTAGCAGCTCCTTTCTTTGTGCTTCCTCAGCATGATGTTTATAGACAGATTGTAATTGTTGTTTACCTTCCTGATCTGATAATAATCTGTGAGCATTTTGTCAGAGATAAATTTTATCTTGTCATTTTTATGTCTCCAAGGTCCAGCACAATGCCCAGTGCATTGCAAATCTAAATGTTTGCTGAGTGAATATTTGTTATTTTGTACACTCAGTCAACAAACATTTGTCAAAACCTGGAAACTTCATTTCTTCATAAAAACTATTTCAAATGATTCTAGTCTGAGTAAAAGCCTGAACAAGTGTTTTTCTTTACATGACACCACAAAACATCGTTATGAATTTCATAATTAAGAGCATATAAAAAACAACTATTTTTTGATAAAATAATAACATTATTTCTCATGAAATAAGATTATATTTAATAACATGTAATATTTTATTTTCCTCAAATTCTTTCCCATGACCATTAAATTATCTATATTATTTGCCGTAGATACCCTCAAAGTGATTTAGTTGATCACAATATATTTAGAAAAGATAGAACACCAATTCCATTGATTCTCCACGAGTGAAATTTAAATGATGCCTTTGATAGGTGCCATTGTAATGGCAGCGTCTGTAAGCTACATCATACTTCTTGGACTTACGCATCAGCATGGATGAGGATCCCATTGAAGAAGGCCCAAGAGGAACATGAAATATTATTAAAAGTAAAAGAAGTCCTGATGGGACAATTTAAATGAGTAGCAATCATGTAACCCAGGGAAGTAAAATATGTTTCAGTTGTGCACGTGAAAGACACTGTATGGCAATATGGTTGATAGAAGCTACTAAGAAAGACTGCATTCTTGCTAGAATATTCGAAAGGACAGATTTGTTCTAATCTAGACATTGCCATGAGAGGGCAATAGAGGGCAGAGAGACACAGGCAAGTTTTCATTTTGTTCGCATGATCCATAATCCTTCTTTGTTAATTTCCATCTTAAATTTTAAGGGTGGAACAGGGAGGAGGGAAAGTGACTGTTAAAACTTGATAGATCTCTTTCACTCTTCCCTCCTCCAAGGAGTGTATTTCCTTGGACAATTGTATTAACCTCCCTTAGACACTTGAATTCCACCCTTATCACCCCCTTCAGTGTATCTTCAACATAATAAGCAGAGTGACCTTGTGAAAATGTAAGTGAGATCATTCCAGTTCTCTGTTCAGAACTCTCCAGTAACCTCCCATCTCACTTAGAGTAAAAGCCAAAGTCCTTATAGTGGCCTACAAGGTCCAAAACGTTATCTCTCTATCTCCTCCTTCCGCCTTCATTCCAGTCAGACAAACTTCATTGCTGCTCCTCAAACATTCGAAGGACTCTTACCTTAGGGCCTTTGCATCTGCTACTCCTCTGCCTGGAATGCTATTCCACAAGACATTTCCTTGGCTCCCACCCTCACCTCTTTAGAACTTCATTCACATATCGCCTTCTTATTGAAGACATTCTTGATCATTCTATCTAAAGTTAATCCCTAACACCATTTTTTTGTTTTACTTTTCTTCATGCAATTATTACCCTCTAACCTACTATATATGTCTATTACTTGTTTTATAGACATCTACCTCTTCCTTCCAGAATGTAAGAGACTTTGCCATCCTTTTCCTTACTCTTGCATTTACAGAACATGGAACAATGCCCAACTCATTGAGGTACTCAATTTATATGTGTTGAATAAATTAATGACTAATGAATTCAACAAATATTTTAAAAATCCCTATCATGTGTCTTATAGTCCATATAGTGCTGCTATAACAGAATACATGAGATTGGGTAATTTATAAATAACAGAAATTTATTTCTCACAGCTCTGGATGCTTAAACGTCCAAGATCAAGGTGCTAGTAGGTTTGGTGTCTGGTAAAGCCCCACATCCAAGATGGTGCCTTGAAGGCTGCATCTCCTAGAGGATAGGAACATTGTTCCTCACTTGGCAGAAGAATGAAAGGGATAAACCCACTCCCAGAAACTCTTTTCATTATGGCATTAATCCATTCATGAAGGCTCCATCCTCATGACCTAAATAATTCCTCTTAGTCCCCACCTCCTAATACTATTGCATTCACATATCAGGAGATCTCAAAGTGTAGTGTCCAAACTAACAGCATCAGCATCACATGGGGATTTGTTTTAAATGCATATTCTTGGGCACCACCTTAGATCTGTTGAATTAAAAACTGTATTTTAATGATAAGCTATACAGGTGAGTCTGATGCATGTCAACACTTGAGACCCATTGATCTACATTATAAGCTTATTAAATTGAAAATGGCAGTTAAACTCTTAATGCGTTTTTTCATATTAGAGATTTCAAGCTTTCCTTGGGTAAAATAAATTTGAAAATATTCTGACCTTGATAAATGTTAAGTGAGTCTTGTTTCTAGTGACATTATACCTTTCTTTTCCTTTCATGCCCATGGTAACTCTCCCAGGCTGGGTCCTAAAATCTTACACCTGGGTTATCACAATGGCCTCCTAACTAGTCTCCATGAACTAACTAGTGTTCTAACTGCTCTGTAAGTACAAATACATTTCCTTGACTACATAATGAATTTTTATACATTTTTACTTCTGCAATAAAATTCATCATACAAATGAAAAATGCATTGAATATAGTGCATTTTCTTATATCAAAGATTATTTTTATACCAAAGATCTATTTTATAATAGAGGAAGTAAGATATTTTCCTACACTGATTTGCTTCAACATAGATAAAACTGGCCTTTCTCTGCCCTCTTACAGCTCTATTTTTCTCATACTACAGGCATCTGAACGTGAAAAATGTACATTAATCAATCTGGCTAATTTTAAAGAAGACCTCAATTATGAAATGATTCATTGCATAAACTTGAACTAAAAGCAGTCACATGCTTAGAGCTAATATTCTGTTCATTAAAAAAGTTTGCACCCACTTACTTTCAGCTTCAGTTGGAGTTTTTGCTTATGCACAGCAGATTCTCACCAGCTTCTTCAGTGGCTCTCTCTGAGCCCATTTCTATAGTTCATGAATCACTGCTCATGAAGCATAATGGAATGCACAGAGGAGAATTCAAGCAGTGTGAACCCTCTCCATGTGCTGCAGCTCTTTTTCCCCTTCTATCTCTCTGCCTTTTAAAATTTATTACCTTTTCTTACTTTGCTGCTCAGAGGAACACAGGATTTTTTCTGTAAGAGGAGTTCTTTATGATAACTCTAAATTTGGATGTAGTGCACAGCAGCGAGGTCATTGTAATACAGTTTCCAGGATTCATCAGGAGGTCTGAGTTGAGGCAGAGCACTCAGTGCATCCATGCTGATAGCTGATGGTCTTTTTTCTTTCCTTCCCAACTTCGGCTTTTCCCTTGGTTCTATAGACCTTCTTTGGGGTTCTCATTAATTGGCTTGAGCTGCCACAAACACAGGTGGTCATGGGATAGCAATGAAATAAACAAACCTTTCTGTGTGTCTAAATGATGGTATAGTGCAAGAAAAGTTTCCAAATAAAGTTCACATAGACTTAGTATTTGGCCGCCAGCCCTAGCTGTACATTAGACTCATCAATTAAATTTGACCCTCTGAAAGTGGAGTCTGAACACCTCTGTTTTAGATCTCCCTGAGAAATTGCTAATGAGTAGTCAAGGCTGAGAAACACCAATGAGCTACCAGAACCCAGGCCATTCTATTTGTGTAGGAGATTGGTGAGGAAGCTTATGACTGCATTTTTTTTTTTAACCTGAACAAGCCTAAGCAGCTAAAAATAGACCTGATTTTTATCTGCCTTATGAGTCTCTCATTCAAATTCTGTTTGCAAGAAAGTTTTATATATGTCACTTGAAAAGCTGAAATAATAAAATTTAGCTGATTTCATAGAAAACAGGGGAAGAATATAGTCAAATAGGAAACAACACTATTATATCAGGAATTGACAAGGAAAGCATCCTCGTTGTAGCCCTGAGTGTTATAGTGAGAAAGGGGACTCATTCCCATTGGACCCTGCAGGGATGTGATACAACCCACAGTATAAATGAATTCATTGTAGGATGAAGTGCCTTATGATGGAATTTGACTACATTTCACATTTAGAATATACCCTTTCTATCTTTTATGCCTAAATTTAGACCACTGAAAATATTCATTAAAAGCCAATTAAATTATTTTAAAAACATACATTGTAAAATATAGTGTTTTTTTACAAACATAAAACTATTACAGAATACTATAGTTGAAATGAATGAAACATTAATTTGATTTCACATCTATGCCTTTAAATCACGATTCACAATATTGAAATGGAAGCAGAAAACAGAAGACACTATCTTAAAGAACTATATTGATTTTTAATGTGACCATTGTAAACAAAATGATTCCAAGCCAGCCCCAGAAAATTTCCTATTTTTACTCAAAAATTAAAAAAAAATTGAAATTCACTTGCCATAACTCTCACCAAAGAAAAGAGACACTTCACTATGGCATACAAACAAGGAGCTTTTCATATAACTATTGTTTTACAAGCTCTTTTAATATTTCCTATAACTTTCAGCATAGGATTTATAGTTAAAAGTCACTTGATAAAATGATTTTCCATTTGATACAAGCATTCTACCATCATAGAGTATACATAAAGTAACACAGAAAGTGAATTCTTATTTAATATTCATTTACCTGAGTTTCATGATGGGGAAGGGTACCCAGAAATATATGGAAGAATTTTAAAACTCAGAACAAATTAGTAACAGTTGATTAAGCAGCCATTACTCACAAACACTGAGCCAGGCTTTTAGAGGAAGAGGGCCTCCTCTTCTTAATCCACTAAATGACGTCTAATAGAAACTCAGAAAGTATTGATGAATTAAAGAATACATATAAAACAATACTTCTGCCCTTTAGGAACTAACATTTTTGGCCGGGGGACAAAAACATAGATATCTGTAATATAGGTAAGAATTATGGGGAATTCTTTAATACATGTGTCAACTAGTATGCACATAATGAATATAATTACTGCAGCACTGTGAAACTATTCTTCCAGCTGGAAAGGAACCTGGAAATGCTTCTTGCGTTAGGTGATATTTGAACTAGGTGTTAAAAAGTATAGGAGAACTTCAGAGTAGACATTGTGAAGTTGGGAAGGACATTCCAGGGGGAAGGAAATCACTTGAATAAGAAATGAAGGAGATTTATTAGAGTAAATAGAAGACTTTGGTGGAATGATGTGTGAGGACGTGACCACTGTCATGGGCCCACATTGTGAAGGGCTTTCAGGGAGAGGCTAAAATTGTTTTCTGTGTAGTGGGAAACTCTCAAGGCTCTTTACAATTGTGATATAAGTCTATTTTATAATAACTGGGAAATAAAAGTTATTTCAAAGGCAGTGTTCCAAACAACTTCTACAACTGTGATATAGGTCTATTTTATAATAACTGGGAAATAAAAGTTATTTCAAAGGCAGTGTTCCAAACAACTTCGAGAAGGTAGAAGCTATAAGGAGAACGTTTGGGAGGCTGTGTAGTAGCACACACAAGAGCTGAAATAAACTTAAACCAAGAAAAAAATGGACGAGCTCAATTTGGAACATGTCTTACATGCCAAAATGGCAGATTCTGAAGATTGGTTGTATGTAAGGGAGGAGGGAGAAGAGAAAAATTTCATTTTAGAGCAACTAGGGATATGTCTATTTTATAATATATATAGTTTTAGAATGTTTAAAAGCAAAAAGATGCTGGAGGGTCCTGGTGCAAATTTTGAAGAGAAATATTTTCCAAATAGTTATATTGCATAACACTTGGAAAAAGAATGAGAAAATAAAGAGCTAAGTGTGAAAGTGTTGGGAGAAGAAGGCAATTTAAAGAGCTGAAAGCCTCAGGAAAGCTTTCAGGAAGGTATAAAAGTGGCATGAGCTAAGGGAAAACGATATTAAAATGTGAGTTGTGTCTTGGAGATCTGAGTCAGGAACTATAAGAGTGGTGAGCAGAAGTTAGAATTAATGCATGTGAGAAAGCACAGACTAGGTAAGTTAACCCCTTATAAGTAAATGGAAAAGTTCAAGAGTGAAGCATAGCAAAAAATGTGGCCAGCACGAAGAACTGACCTAAAACAGTAACAGTGATTCAAAAGGCTAGGGAGGATAAATACTGAGCCGCAGGGAGGCTGAATAGCACATAATCTGGTAATAACGAGTTGTCACCTTGTTACTCTACTATTAAAATGAAATTCTATCAACAGAAACATTGTAAAGAATAGATAAATATGAGGTACAATTGTTTGCTCTAAGACATAAAATAAGAACAGGCTGTTTTCTTAATAAAAATCATGATTTATCTGATATACCATGCTCCATCACCTTTGCTGTCAGTGATCTGTTGATCATACTCAAATCAGAACTAGAAACCCATCAACTTCCAACCTGCCTTCCCAGAAGGTTGCAATGATGGGCTTTGGGGATTAGAAGGCAGGCTTGAACTGGAATGAAAGGAGCATGCGCTGATGAGGAAACCTGAACAGTCCTTGAGCTTCTCTTGGAGTCCGCTTATTCTAGACCAAATCTCAGTTTTGAATCATGTAGAGCCCATTTAAAATAACAACAGTGACAGTAGGCAACCACTTAGAATTCAGTGCATTCAGTGGATTTTCAATAGTTTAGGAAGTTTCTATCTAGTGATTGATTCCTGTCAAGAACTTGGCCATTTTCATAAACCTCTGCTTCTGCCACTTAGAGAGAGCTAATTACACCATCTAGGATTGAGATATGATCACACTTACCAGAATAATCATGGGGACAGATACAAGTATATCTTCCTATTTCATTGAGGCATGTAGCCTCGTTCTTGCAGGGATCAGAAGCACATTCGTCCACTTCCAAGTCGCAGTGCCTGCCTTGATATCCTGGGACACAGAAGCAGGAGTAGCCATCAATTCCATCCTGGCACATGGCCCCATTTTGGCAAGGGCTGGAAGCACACTCATCATGATCTATCTCACAGAATCTTCCAGCATATCCAGCAGGGCAGATGCAGACAGGATAAATAGGGTCCTGATGGCAAATACCTCCATGTTGGCAGGAGTTCATGCCACAGGAACCAGTGGGAGTTTCACAGCCCATTCCACTGTACCCAGGAGGACATTTGCAGAGAAAGCTCCTTTCTCCTGGGATGTTCACACAAGTGGCACTTCCTTGACAGGGATTGGAGAAGCAAGGGTCTTTCATGTTGTCACAGTCTTTGTCCAAATTATTGGCTGTATCTGAACAAGAACAATCATTGTCTTTTGAAAAACCCTCGCATGTAGAATTGTTTTGGCAAGAATTTGAGAGGCACCTGGTGGTGTTTTTATTGCAAAAGGAATCTACAAGGAAATAAAAAAATATCAAGATTAAATTTATAAATTGTTCAGGACAAGGTTAAAAATCTTTCTTTGTGACCCTTGTAGTTCCTTAACCAAACTCATTAATAAAATATAGTTGGCTGTGTTCTAATCATGAGTTCTAATTCCTCATTTATTTAAACTTTTCATATAGTTTCTAATACGAAAAAAAAATGGCTGGTTTTAGATTCTTTCTCCTCCATATTTCCTTTCTCAGGTTTAAGTACAGTTGAGTAATGGGATGAATTGAAGCAGCTGTTAATATTTTCTATATACACAGAATTTTGAAATTCACATTACTTCATAAAATATTTTGGAGAATACTGTATCTGAATTACAAAATTGTCTCTGAATAAGTTTCCTAACTGAAACTAGTATTTAAATGAATGCAATACATTGGTTTGTGACTGTTTTACCACCACAACCACCATTTTATGTTCCAAAATGAAAAGCATAAAAAAAATGAAACAAAATTTTAAAAATAACATTCTGACCACTGATGATCTACTCTCTGCAATAAGAGAAATGCCAAGTATTTCACATATATTATTTCTTATTCTCACAGCAATACAATTATTTACATTTTACATATGACAGATTAAGTCCCACAACAAGGAAATTAATGTAGTAAAGTTTGAAAACTTTCATTTTCCTAAAAGACTTCTGTCCCAGAACGCATTTTTAAAATTCTAACTGGAATATTAAGCTTCAGAAAAGCAATAATTCTGTAATTTCCTCTCCAAATTCATTGGATACTTGTATGTATATAAATTTTCTCTGAATATACATGTATATTATGATTATAACATTTTTATTTTCTTAACCTTTTATGTTGAGAAGCTTTATGATTTGGCAACTAAAATGTATCAACCCACAAAACATGCCTTTCCATGTTGACTGATCTAACACATTATTCTCTTATTTTTACTTACTTTCTGACAATATTGTTCACAAACATAATAGTGAATAACAGTACAGGTTTGTAATTTAAAAGATTACAAAATGGGGTGCTTGCTCTTAAATTATGAGACACCAATCAGTTCTTTATAACAGCCTGGGCTAATTTCTTATACTAAAACTCTCCTTTCTCTTTTCCTTCCTCTCTCTCTTTCATATCTATATCTATATCTATATACATATCTATATCATCTATATCTCTATATATATCTGAGATATATACTATATATGGAGTATATATATATATGTCTCATATATATATGGAGTAATATTGTATATATGAGTATATATACTGTATATGGATCTCAACTTATGATGGTTAAATTTACATTGTTTTTTTTTTGAGACGAAGTCTCACTCTGGAGTGCAGTGGTGCTATCTCTGCTCACTGCAACCTCCACCTTCTGGGTTCAAGCAATTCTCCTGCCTTAGCCTCCTGAGTAGCTGGGACTACAGGCGCCCACCACCACGCTGGGCTAATTTTTTGTATTTTTAGTAGAGATGGGATTTCACTGTGTTAGCCAGGGTGGTCTTGATCTCCTGACCTTGTGATCTGCCCGCCTTGGCCTCCCAAAGTGCTGGAATTACAGGCATGAGCCACAGCGCCTGGCCTCAACTTACATTTTTTGACTTACATTCTGTTTTTCACTTTCTGTATAGTTTTCAATAAATTGCATAAGAAAGTTCATACTTGATTATAAAATAGGCCTTTTTTAAGATGATTTTGCCTAATTATAGGCTAATGTTAGTGGTGAGTACTTTCCAGGTAGGTTAGGCTAAGCTATTTTGGTATGTTATGTGTATTGAATAAATTTTTGACTTGTGATAATTTAAATTTATAATGGATTTTTCAGGATGTAACCTCACAGTAAGTAGAGGAGCATCTGCGTATATATCCTAGGTTCTCCTTGAAGAACCTAGACTACCTCAGATTTTGACTCTGAGAGTGGCTGTAGAGTTTTACGAATAACTTTTCTGAATTTGTACTGGGTTTCTGGATTTGACTTCCTAAATGGAGTAGATTTAAAGATACTAATGACTCTATTGCCAGTACTAAAAAGAATGCTAATAGTCCATGGTGTGATCTGGCAATAGAAATACACAAAACATCTACATTGGATACTTCTGATCAACCACTTGTAAGAAACAAGAAGCTGTAAGACTGTGTCTATGATCCTTTAGAACATTTTTGGAAAATTAACAAATATAATGAAGTTGGCTGGTTGCTCCTACTGTCACTGGACAATGTGTTGAAAGAAAAGAATGAGCTTGGAAATGTAAATTCCCAGTTTAAGCACCAAATCCATGACCTAAAATCTTCAATATGTACCCTGAGTGACACCCTTATCTCATAGCAGCTGAAGTTGCTGAAAATCAAATGCAGGATTTCGTCCTGCTGTTGGTTGGATTACAATGCAAATTGAACTCACATTCTCACAGGGATTTTACTATTCAAAAGGGTACTGATTGGGACAACTGGAATTCTATATGTTTATTTTATTTGATTTCCCCTTTTGAAACCTATAAGTTTAAGTGGGGATGTATGGGAAGATCCGGATTAAGTTGGGGATATTGAGGCCTAACTGATGAGTCTTCTTTCACAACTGGTAGTGGCCCCTCCACTTCCATTCCGAAGAATTAACTCTTTATTACCTAAGGAAATTAGTGGTTTCCCCCAAGGAGTTGTCGTGCACTACAGTGATGATTCCTTTCAGGACCCACCCACATCACTCTTCGTTTCTTCTAGACCTATAACTAGATACAAGTTCCAGCAGGGCCCTAAAGATAAGGTGTAAAGTGAGATCCATGAGAAGGTACGCTACACTCTAAAAAACTACTTAAGTTTTCTAATTTATGCAGACATAAATCTGAGAATGGATATTGACAGCGTGGGATAATGGTGGAAGGAACATAAAGTTGGATCAGGCTAAATTTATTGATATTGGATCCCTAAACAGAGATTCTTCATTTAATGTTGCAGTTCAGGAATTTTGGAAGGGCTCTAATTGGTTGGTTTGCGACAACATGAACCAAAAAATGACCAGTTAGTGAACTAGAAATGCTGGACTTGAATTAATTTGATGTAGAATAAGGGTCTTAAAGGCTTAGGAAGACTGGAAGATTAGATTTGTCATCTATGATGTACTCACCCACACTGGAAGAGTACAAAAGACATATCTTTCACCACTACTGAGACAAATAAATGTGAATTTATTTGAAATTAAATAGAAGAACTCTGTGGCTTGTAGGCCAGATCTTACAGGGGTGATTCCAGTGACTGAACTGGGAAGGCTAAATGTAATTGGAGTAATTGGATCCTGGAGTGGCAAGGGCTAAGTGTTGGCAATAAACCACCAAAGGCAAGGTGGTCACGGTGGCAGGGATGGAGGTTATGTATGGGCTCAGCAACATGAGCTTCCACTCAGCAAGGCTGACCTGGCTATAGCTACTACTGAGTTCCTAATCTTCCAGCTGCAGAGACCAACACTGAGCCCCCAGTGTGGCCACTCTGCCTTGGGCTAATCAGCCAGCTACCTGATGACTGTCGATTACATTGAACTGATTCCATTATTTTTATAAATGGAAAATGGCAAGAGCTTCGCTCTTACTATAATAGAATAGTCACTCTATATATGAATTTGGCTTCCCTACATGCAAAGCTTCTACCAAAACTACCATCTGTGAACTAATAAAATGCCTTACGTACTGTCATGGTATTCCACACAGCATTGCTTCTAATCAAGGAACTCACTTCACAACAAAAGAAGTGGGGCAATGGGTCCATGTTCATAGAATTCATGGGTCTTACCATGCTCCTCATCATCCTGAAGCAACTGGTTGGATAGAAATGTGAAATGGACTTCTAAAGACTCAGTTTTAGTGTCAGCTAGGTGGCAATCTTTGCAGAGATTAACATGGCTCTCCAAAAGGCTGGATATGCTCTGAATCAGCATCTAGTATATGGTGCTGTTTCTATCAGAGTCAAGATTCATGGGCCCAGGAATCAACGTGTGGAAAGGCAAGTGACACCATTCACTATTGCCCTAGTGCCCCAATGCAAAATTTTTGCTTCCTGCTCCCATGACCTTATGCTCTGCTGGACTAGAGGTCTTAGTTCTAAAGAAAGAAATGCCTCTACCAGGAAACACAATGATTTCATTGAACTGAAACTTAAGACTGCTACCTGATTACTTTGGACATCTCATGCCTCTGAATAGACAAACAAAGAAGGGAGTTATTGTACTACTGAAGTGATTGATCCTGACTACCACAGGAATACTAGGATATCACTCCACAACGGAGGTACGGATGTGTACTTATAGAACATAGGAGCTCTATTAGGGTGTCTCTTAGTATTATTATTCTCTGTGATTAAAACAATAAAAAATAGGAGCAACCCAATACAAGGGAGGACTTCTAATACCCAAAGGCCTTCAAGAATGAAGGTTGAGGCAACTCCACCAGGTAAAGAATCATAACCAACTCTGGTGCTTGCTGAAAGCAAAGGGAATACAGAATGAGTAGTGAAAGAAAGTTGCAAATACCAGCTACAACCACATGACAAACTACATAAATAAGGACTGTAATTCTTCTTGTTTTCTTATAAATACGCTTGTATGGTTCAGTGTATGCATATATTTTATATATATCCATCTATATCTATATCTATCTATCTATCATCTATCTGTCTTTGTTTTCTTTCTTGCCTTATTCCTTTATCATATAAGATTAGATGTAGTGATTTTATATTGTAGTACTTGAGTAACATTATTTTTACCTCATAGTATTAAGTTATGAGATATTAAGGAGAAGAGTAAACATCACTCAAGATCTACCTCCACTTCTGGAGAAGAAGTTAGTGTATTTCTGGTTGTACACAGGGTAGTCGTATCATATTAGACAGAATTATTATCATCCTATATTTTCATTTGAAGATTAAGTACAGTTTAAAAAGATGCATATGGATGCCAAGTTGACAAGGGGTGTACTTGCAGTGGCTAACTGTATGTGTAACATGACTGGACCACGGGTACCCAGGTAATTGGTTAAACATCATTATATTGGGATTTGACTGTGACAGTATTTCTGGATGAAATTAACATTCGAATCCATAGATTGAGTAAAGCGGATTGTTGTCCACAGTGTGAGTGGGCCTCATCTAATACACTGAAGGCCCAGTTAGAATGAAAGATTAAATACAAAATAATTGTTTTTTTCCTGCCTGATTTTTTTCAAACTTTGACATCAGTCTTCTCTGGCCTTCAGACTCAGACTCATGCTGGAACTCTCACACACACACACACACACACACACACACACACACACACACCCCATTAGCTCTGTCTCTCTGGAGTACCTAGACTAATATAGCTTGTCTCTCTGTATCTACTGGGCCTATAATCTTATCTTATCTGTCACATAGCAGGTGCTCAATGCATACCTATGGGAAGAAAGGGGGGAAATATAACAGAAATATGCAAGAGTGCATGGACAATGGGAAAAGTGTTCCAGAGTAAGCCTCATTGAAGAAAATACATTTGAAATGTGCTTTTAAATGAATGGAAGTAAAAGAAGGGTATTATTTGCAGAAGAAAGAAAAAAAGCATGAGAGACATTAGCATTCTCTGTAAAAGGGAAGAAAAATGTGATGGAGAGAAAAAATGAAGATATGTTTAATAGTTCAAACATTTGGCAGTATTTCCAGTTTTTGTGTCCAAACGGAGAAAATACAATTAAGTATTACAAATAACTTCCACCCCCAAGGACATATTACGAATTTATACTTTGGCCTTTGTTTTGTTTTGTTAGCAGTGATGGTGATAATAATGGTAATGATGAATATTTAAGCCACAAGTTGGTGTATTAGTGTGGAAAGACAGCAGAGGAAATGAGCATTTATATCCTTTTGGTAAAATTTTATATACTCTTTCAGTAAAATTTTAAAAAATAGAATTCTAATAACATTTATTTGAAGCATTTTACTTATGAAAAACCTAAGGTTTAAAAAGGCTAAGTAATTTTTGCACCATCATGCAAAAGTGGATTTTGAACCTTTGGTGTATTAGATTCCAAAGCCTGTTTGTTTTCACTAAATCATTTTAGAGGTTAGGCTTTTTTAAAGCAGACTTTATACTTAAACTTTTTACTTTTCACACATGTGGTTACTTCTGCTACTTTTCAAAACCCCATCAAAAACATAAAGGGATAGAAACTGAGCCATTGAAAAATGCTCAACATTATCTACCATTAGGGACACAGAAAGTAAAAATAATATCACAACACACCCACTAGAATGGCTAAAATGACCAAAATCGAAATACTATATGTTGATTTTTGCTAATTGATCATTTTTGCCTATGTGTTATTAATTGTTTAAGTCTTTTTAAATAAAGGACTTTAATTTATTAGAGTCTCTATATTTTATTTTCTGTCTTAAAGGTTTTTGCTTTTAATTATTTATTTCCTTAATTTTACTTTCTTTGCATTTAACTTGCTTTTCTTAACTTTACTTTTTTTTTCTATTTTATTTTTTATTGCATTTTAGGTTTTGGGGTACATGTGAAGAACATGCAATATTGTTGCATAGGTACACACGTGGCAGTGTGGTTTGTTGCCTTCCTCCCCTTCACCTATATCTGGCATTTCTCCCCATGCTATCTC